>JAQGAE010001532.1:0-22483 GCA_034696685.1 Julus scandinavius
TACCAGCTCAAAGTGAAAAACGAAAAAGTGATACCATTGCTGATTTATCAAGCTATTTTAGACAATTTTTATTTTTACTTAATCTCTTTTGGTTTGGCTGGAATTGTGTTTTAAAATTTCACCCATTGAAAGTAATAGGGTTGTGATCCAGCTTAAGAAGAATTTTCGCCTATGGGATGAATTTGAAAATACTGAAGAATGTATTTATTTGACAATGTGTCAGATAATGAAAAACATTTACAAAAAAATCATAGTTAATCATCATAAAATCGTAGTGTTTCTTTGATATCCATTTTAATCTAATTGATAACTACAATGGAGGCAATTGTTAAGCACGAGAAAAATTGCTTACCACATCGATCCTTGGTTTCGGGCAGTCGTCGGATGGCGGGCCGCTACATGACTTGCGGTACACGCAGCTGTTGCCGCACCACGCACAGCCGTACTTTGAGTGCTGTATCATGCACAGGCTGCAGTCGGGCTTCATGTGGTGACTGCCCAAGATGCGGCACTTGTACAGCGTCACTAAAAACGGTAGAAGAAAAACGTCAAAAACTCTGCGAAAAGTTACGGAAGTTTTAAGAGCGAGGAGTCAAGTGGCTCACCTTCGGTGGTGTCTATGTGGTGGTGGTTGTTCCAAACCACGGTCAGGTTGGCCTTCAGCTCCCCAACCGCCGACTGGTAGGTGTACTGTGGAACAAGCAAACAAAAAGCAAGAAATTAACAAAGGGGAAAAAAATGGAAATTAAAGAAACAGAAATTACTGCAGGGATTTAACGGCAGATCGCGTGCTGTAAAAAGATAGTAAAATCCCGATTATGCCAACGGCACTGGGCGTGGGCGGGCACCAGAGAGAGAAAAAGATGAATTTGTGATTTATGCAGATTTTTAAAACCATAAAATCCCTTGGCATAAAATCATCGTTAAAGCGTTTCCGCGCCGAAACGCTACAACTGGCACATTACATCAAAGCGGGAAGAAAAGCGAAGATTATCGGCAGAGATGCTGCTTCCGTGCTAAACAGCCTTCCAGGAGCAAGACGCAAGGACATTCATCATCGCTAATGATGCGCTCCTCGCACATGCTGGCAGCCGCCAGCATCAGAGGCAGAAGCGCCATGAAAGCAGAGGGCCTGTTAAAATACGATGATCCAATAGGCAGGTGTTCGGAATGAGAAGATTTTTTAGGCGGGTAAGATCCTTCAGATGGCACACATTTTTACTCAGATGCTCTCAATTACTATCATTACATCTAAAGTGTTCACATTTGCCATGCTTGCCCTCACAATTTTTATCACTAGACACTTTCCAAGCAGGTGATCAAGATCTAAAGTTTGACAGGCAGGTGTATTTGCAATTACTACGCTTGACCATGGGGTGTTGTTCAGAACTTCTACACTCGCCAGTCAGAAGTTAGAAATCATGATGTTTGCAATGAATTCTTGCGAGCCCAATTTAATTTAATCAGCAGGAATTTAAAGTACAGAACTTCTAAATGAACCCTCTCCAACAGGTTGCAATGCATTTTTTAGGTCAAATCCACTAAATGAGCTATATGTTTTAGTCATCGAATCCAATAAAGACCAAACATCCCACGAAACAAACGACCGAGAAATTTCACAGGAATCAAAGAAGGTCGTGCTTACCGCTCTCTCTTCACAGATGACTTTGTTATCGCTCGTCCGGGCATCGACAACTGCCTTGGCGCCTTCAATTTCGATAATGCACTGAAAGCCGGATTGGCCGGCCGATGGTTGGGGCAAATCGATCACAGTGACCTGAATCTCCTTGGCCACTTCATTGGGGAGCAAAATGGTATCGGTGCGGGCAAACCTGGGGCACACTGGAGATCTTGCTGACCGGCCAGTTGACCCAAAAGGCTGAAAGAAGAACGAAAACTTAAAACGGGGCACATTTACTGATAAAGATACGAATGCCAGGTAGGAACCATCTCGGAACTTACGTTTCTGACACTAGGTACAGACTGTCGGCAGGTAGACGAGTCGCTCATGCAAGCGTTCTCATACACGCACCAGTTGCAGCTCCAGCGGCTGTTGGTGCAAGTCTTGCATCTAAAGAACAAATGTTAAGCTCAAATTTAGTATGACACGTGGCATGTAATAATTTTTCTTGCAATAAGATTATAAATTTCACTTTTTCACAACACAACTTTGAAAACATTCTCGAATTATCATTCTCAAGTTTGTCTGACAAGGGCATATAGTCCGTAAACGCCAAAATAAAAAATTGGAAAAATATATCTCCCCAAAGCAGAATTAATTTGCCAACATGGAAGAAATTATAAGTAAAACGTCGAATGACAAAATCCATCCATACTTTCACCTTCCCTGGTGTCAATGGAAATCTAGCGACTTTGGAAAATTCCTTTCAAAAACTTTACAAAAAAAAAAGTGTTGCACTTACGTTTCGTGAGCCTTGCAGTCATAAAAATGGAAATCTCGGCTGACAAAATCGGTGTTCGTCTCGCTGGAGCGGACCGACAAGGGCACCGTCACGTGGTCTAGATGGGAGGAAAAAAGGTGGGCATTAATCATAAAACTGAACATAACTACTCAAAAACGTGCTAAAAAACGGGGTAAGGGGAGCTAAAAAAAAAAAAAAAAAACGCAGCTAAGTGCAAGAGCGAGCCTGAAAAGCACGACAGAAACGCCTTTTGGGGCCAAAGAGCTCTCTAAGCAATGGCACGGGTTCTGATCCCGCGGATGCAATCCGAGGCATTCAATGAGGTGTGACCGAGAGCATCATTTAACATGTCTAGAAACATAAGGCACCATAAATCAGGTGCGCGCGTGAATTTGTGCTTGAAAAAGGCACTTCCAATGCCACGTTTTACATTCTCCTTTTTGTTAAAAAAAAAGAGCTCTGCGGTCGCCATCTCGAGTTTGTAAGTTTCAGGCACAAATGTGGCGAAACTAACGCGTGGATCCGGCCAATTTTTATTTTACGAGCTGAAAGGTACCGTGAGGTAGCTACTGGCTCAAAGGAAAACAGGAAAAGGCCATTTTTACGAGTGTTATTAAATTTTTCAAGCACCTTGCCGAGGTGTGCACCACGAAAACTAAAAAGCGAATATCGAACGTTGGTCCTTAACATAAAATCTGGTTTGCATATAGATCAAATTTAACAACAGGCAATGTACTTACCCAGTCCTTTTGGAATCTTTGGTCTCATGGACAGTGGAGGAGTGCGACAGCTAAGGCCTGTTGGGGTGACCGTCGCTTCGGTGGGCTGGGAATCGCCGAAGACGCAAAGGTACTTCGGACCAGAAGGCAACTCGTGTATGGTCAGGTCAAGCTGAAACGAAAAACAAGTGGAGGGAAATCAGTAAAAGTTTCTGTTTAAATAATCGACTCTGCAAAAGTTTGAGAGAAATGTCAAAATTTGCATTGTCAGAACAAACCAAGAAGACGGCGGCAAACAAAAAAAGCAAACTTGCAGCAATTAAACGAAGTTTTTGCTCTAAAGTTTCAAAACGCAGAGGAGTTTCCCCATAGAGCCAGTTGTAAGCATCAACATTAGAAGGCGCCAATGTGCCAGTGGCAGAGCAGAAAAAAAATACCCGCTGCGATTACAGTATTCCAGTATTCCAGTCATGAAACCTATTATCCCACGAAAGATCCAACGCCTGCTGTTAGCATTCAGTGGTTAAATCCCAGAGAGATGGCCAATTTTATCAAATCTGAAAGGTTGCGAGTGGACCAGCAGTCCGGGTCAGTCCAACGGAGTTGCGTGCCGGCGAAGCCGAGACTCTGCAGCGGCGCTATCCCAGTTGCCATTTGCCGTAAGACAAAAAAAACTCTTACAGCTCAGAAAATCAATGTCAGTTTTATTGGAAGTAAAGCCAGACTTGATGAAGTTTGTACAAGTGAAATGCTCCGGCTGCCGTGCGAGGGATTACAGAACGGAAACTGTTGTGTCGCCCTGGGGTTCTCGCGCAGCATGTCGTACAACACATCCAATAAGCAATTGGGACGTTTCCTTATCCGAGCAGAATATATCCGCATACAAAATAAAAAAATAAGCAGCCTGGCAAAGAAGCAATTCTGGAATGGATTCTGGAACGCTGCTAGGCCAACCGCAACAGCGAGATTGCAACTGCCGGGTGTCAAGCCATCCAAAAACAACGGAATGGGATGCATTCTTTGCCACTACAAGAGATTTTGCAGATGAAGAGCAACTTAGGCTTTCGAAGACTATAAAGCCCCTTGTAGGAAATTGGACCGAGCGATGCTAACCCGTAGACCGTTAGGCAATGAGAAACCCAAATGACACCTTTGATGGAGGATGGACAAAATATGAGGTCGTCAAATACTAAGACCCTTGATGAAGGTTGGACAAAGAGGAAACCAACTTCGAAGATCTTTAAAGGAAACTGGGCATTGTAAGACCTTTGATGGAGTATGGAGTGACTTTGGTCATGTCTCCTGACTGCTATGATCGCCCAACATTTCATTCTGTGCAATTTAGCCTAATGCCTGTGCTAGGGATAAAGTTATCACATTGTCTACTTGAAGTAGCCAAGTGACATCAACTTCGTCTTTATTGGTCGTTGCAGCCAAATCCCTTCATTCAGGGTCAACGTCCAAGAAGTTCTTGGTCTCTCATCTCCCAGATTCAGGATTCCACCCTTCCGTGTGCTGCAAGTCAATTTCCCCAACTTTTTGAGCATTTCACGTGGTTTTGTCATCCAACGTCTGCCTCTGCATTGTCTTTCCCAGACATGTTTCTCCACCAATCGGAGCACGGCGGGTTCTGCAGCAGCAAGTAACCCCGGCAGTGGAGCGGAGCGCAACGCTCGGGATTTATCCATCAGTGGTAATAAATCTTACGCTTGTCACGGCTTTAGCGAGCTTAGGAGTGAACCAGCTAAGTAATGTTTTATGGAAAAAGGAAAAGTAGAAGAAAAAAAATATATATGGGGAGTAAATACGATGGGGCAACGCGGCAGGCTCCCAATTCTCCGCTGCATCAGACCAACCACCGAAAGCAAAAAAAAAAAAAAAAGAAGTATTACATGTGGAGGGGGGGAAGGAAACTTTAAAAAAAAATGCAGCAGCGACGTGATTGGAGAGAAACGCTGCAGGAAAAGTCTCCCGGGTGGAATTATGCTGCGTTTTTATGAAGAAAATTTTCTAATCAACCTGCCGCTTGTTTATTTAATAGAAAATCCGCGGCGTACCTGAGGAACCGGATCCTCGAGAAACGCTTGGCAACATCTCTTCCCCGATTGGATTAAGACCAGTTGCTTGTGCGGATATTAATTAAGGGGACCCTCTACTGTCAAAACACCCATCTTTTCACTTTTTCTTTTAAAGTTGTTATTTATTAGTGCAAACTTTCGTCAATTGTTTTTACAGTGTCTCCATCTTCCTTTCTAACCTGTCTCGACCCCATTCAATAGAAGATTCCAACCCTTTTACAATTAATTCCTTTCCAATATTCGTCATCTTACTTCCCAATCCTCCTCATCTCCCTTCCCAATCCTCCTCATCTTCCTTCCCAATCCTCCTCATCTCCCTTCCCATTCCTCTTCATCTTTCTTCCCAATCCTCCTCATCTCCTTTCCCATTCCTCTTCATCTTTCTTCTTAATCCGCCTCATCTTCCTTCTCAATCCTCCTCATCTTCCTTCCCAATCCTCCTCATCTTCCTTCCCAATCCTCCTCATCTTCCTTCCCAATCCTCCTCATCTTCCTTCCCAATCCTCTTCATCTTTCTCCCAAATACTCTTCATATTTCTTCCTAATCTACTTCATCTTTCATCCCAATCCTCCACATCTTCATTCCCAATCCTCCTCATCTTCCTTCCCAATCCTCCTCATCTTCCTTCCCAATCCTCTTCATCTTTCTTCCCAATCTTCCTCTTCCTTTCCAACCATCCCCATCGTCCATTCCAAACCTTCTAATCTTCCTTGCCAACCCTATTCTTCGTCCATTCAAATACTCCTGCAGTTCCTTTCCTATTTCCTTCATATTTCCAACCATATTTTGGAGTTTCCTTCCATCTTTTCCAGAACTCTTAACATTCCTGTCCATCGCATTTCCTGCATCCTTATTTATGTTTACAAGTACTCTAATGTCATTGTACCAATACCATATACCTATTCCATTCTTCCACAGCCAATTCAACATCTGCCCAAATTCTATTCCAACTTTCCAAATCGTCTCAATTTTCTTTATGTGATCTTCTCACATCCTTCTAAATCAACTTAAGTTTGTTTCCTTTCCAATTCTGCACAATTCCTTTTACTTGTAACCCTCTTCTTGCACGCCAGACACTGCTAAATTCCCAACATTCCCCCGCTTCTTCTCTCCAGGGCACCACTATAAAAACGTCATCGAAGTTGCAGGCCAGTCTTAAAGTTTGCAATCACATCCCCCCAGTTCTCTTCCATGTCCAGGATTGTTAAATACGGTGATCCCAGCTCTACTTATAAATTTGTCCATCACCACCAAAACGAGTCCAATCATCGAATGGGAAATCCTTCAGCAAATCTGTCCAAGAAGGGCACTTGGACGTAATCGTTCCACATCCCACATGTTCGTCGTTTTGCATGGATTATGCCGGTCATGTTTCCGCAATTTTTTTTTTTCGCCAAACCTTAATCCTTCTTTTCCTCCTCTTCTCCAGAGCATCCTTCCACTTAAACGTTGCCATTTTAATTGGATTACATCCTCTCTCTCCATGGGCGGCGGCGGCTGAGTTTTGCTGCAGACTTGGAATTCCATCAATCACTCGGTGACAACAATGGCAATTGGGGCGCTAATGGATTATTCAGGGCTTTTAATAGAGACGAAGGAGAGGCGAGATTTCCGACACGGAATCCGCCGAAGCCGGGTGCCGCTCAATTAGCAGGAGCCGCTCCGACGCACAGATGGGCCGTTGATCAAATTTGAGCACTCTGCCAAAGAGGCAGCAACCAAACCCGGAGAGAATTTTAACGAGATCGACTAACCATAAATTGAAAGCGCTTAATGAACCCTTTTTTTTTCTCTTCTTCCATTCATGGCTTTTGCATCCTCGGAGGACCGGAATCCGGGTAAAATCCTATCATCGATCAGTCTTCATCAGAGTTCTTGGTCGGCCGCAAACACAATGTGATGTTGATCAAGGGCAACTTTTGAAACAAACAAAACCAAGAGTCGATGGAAGAGGATGGTGCCACCTCGACAGAACCGCTTGCAAAGGTTCTTCGAACCCCGGCTTAACAGAAGCCATCATACTGCCAGACACGACACCGATGAAGGTTTCGAGAACCTTTGAGAAAATGCGATGTTGATCATGGGCAACAAACAAACCAAGAGTTAGTGGAAGTGGAAGATGTCGATACCTCCTCGACAGAATCTCTTGCAAAGTATGGTTCCTCAAGCTCCGGTTTACCAGAAGCCATCATACTGCCAGAAACGACTCTGATGAAGGTTTCGAGAACCTTTGAGAAAATGCGATGTTGATCATGGGCAACAAACAAACCAAGAGTCAGTGGAAGAGGAAGATGCCGATGATATTTCCTCGACAGAATCTCTTGCAAAGTATTTGTTTCTCAAACTACGGTTTACCAGAAGTAGTTTTGCCAGACACAGCGCTGATAGAAGTTTCAAGAACCTTTGAGGGAATGTCTGACGAGATCTTTTTCTTGAAAATGTTCTGGACTTGTGAAAGATATTTGAGAACCTTGACGATGAGTAGATCATCTGGGCTTCACGGAGAAAACAGAATCGTCAATGACTCAAGATCCAATGCTCCTGGAGAAAACTTTACTAACATTAGAGAATGCTTAGCCTTCAGTATTATCCAAATTAGATCGTCTCAGTCCAATAAAGCATCTTGGAGCTACTTCTGGAAACGTCTTCAACTGACTTGTTGTCCACCTAGATTTCCACCTATAACTTCCAAATAAGGACTTCTTCGATAAGACCAAGAATGTTCTACAAGTTCACAAGAGCAGTTTTCCTGAAGAAACAAAGTCCATTGCTGTTTTGTTGACATGTCAATTGATGCAACTTGTAGAAGCGGTTGAAGCTACAGTACTTATCATGTGACAAACAACAAATATAGTGTCTGAAGCAGACTACACTCGTGGAAATGAAACAAAAAAAGTATTACAACTTACATTTTTCATTTCTCCGATGGTGACCATGTTTGGCTGAACGTCCTGGAAGTCAATGCATTGAGATCCGAGCGACAACCATCTTGGTGGACTCGGACTTGGACTAGTTGCATTCTGACAGGTGCCTTTCACGGTACATCTGCAAAAAACAAAACATTCAATTAGAAAACATGTAAATTCTATATTTGAACTTATTTTAAAACTCCATTGAAAATTTTTTTTTTTAAAAACACATTGTAAAAAAAACTGTTTCATTTGGTTATAAACAACTTCATATCAACTTTTATAAGCAAAAATTGAGACAAAATTCACAATGATTGAATTCGTGGTATTGAAACATGACATTCTCATTGGAATACCATATCCAAATTGAAAAATACTAAAAATGTGTATGTGTGGAGGGAAGGAAGTTGGGATTTCAAGAATGATTTTTTTTCTCGTACATCCCATCGGTAATAAAATTTACAAAACCACCATGTATTTGAAAACAAATACATCATTTATTCGTGCAGCAATGTAATTTAAGGAACAAATGACATCAGCCATGCAGCCCTTGCAAGTTCGTCTTGGGGCTCGACCCATCAGCTCCCAGCTCCACAAGGGTAATCCCCCATCAGCGCGTTTGCCAAAAAAACACGGTACCCTCCAACATACATTTCTTACAAATCGTGCCCTTGCTCGCTCATTTGTAAACTTCCTCGGATTTTCGGATCAATCGCAAACGCATTTTGACACGTGCGGGACCGCGCTAAAAATTGCCTTGTCAGACGGTCGAATCCCGAAGATTGAGAGCGTGCATTTGATTGATTAAACAATCCGCTCTTGTTGTTGTTGCCTCCCCCTGGCAAAACCCGATATTGATTAGACAATAAATTCATCGGAATGGCAATAACAGTTTCATGAGTAATATCCCATTCAATATTTATGCGGGATCTCATCGGACCCGTGGCGAACACGGATCCCGACACCGCCAAAGCCAACAGCAAGCCCAATTGTCGCCGACGTTTATGGGTTGCCCCTGCAGTGACGCGGGTGTGCCATTGGCCAACGCCGAACCGTCAGCCAATGGCGTGCTGGCGGTACTCCGGGGGAGATTCATAAAATACATTTTCCATCAGCACGTTTCGCCCCTTTCCACTCCTCTGAAATTTTCCATCAATTTTTAATGATGGCCATAAAACCTCGAGATGATTTAATAACAATAATGGAGAAAGGGGGTTAAGCAGAAACGGTTAAGGCTATAATTTCATTTGCATTTCATTATATGGACCCACTAACGCTCGAATCATTACCTTCGACTGGCATATAAGGGCAGGGGTTCTTAACCCGGGGTCCATGGGATAGGTTTCGTAGAACCCGTGAAGTTGGATATGGGGGAAAAGTATAACATTTATATTCACTAACACTAAAATGGAATTTCGTACATTTTTTTCTCAAATGGGATAATACAAAGGTCACCAGGAAGCAAAAATGTACAAAAACTTACTTTGATGGAACCCAATCAAAGCAAATCAAAATTATGGAGTGCTGGAGCATGATGAACGCCACCCGTCCAAAAACATAGAACATACCTAGGACACGAGTCCTAAAACAGAACATAAATAGGACACGGTCCTAAAGCATAGGGCATACCTAGGACAAGAGGCCCAACTATATTTGGCAAGGAACCCGGTAGCAAATCAAAATTATGGAGTGCTGGAGCATGATGAACGCCACCAGTCCAAAAACATAGAACATACCTAGGACACGAGTCCTAAAACAGAACATACATAGGACACGGTCCTAAAGCGTAGAGCATACCTAGGACAAGAGGCCCAACTATATGCGATAAGGAACCTGGTAGCAAATCAAAATTATGGAGTGTTGGAGCATGATGAACGCCACCAGTCCAAAAACATAGAACATACCTAGGACAAGAGGCCCAACTATATGCGATAAGAAAGCCGGTAGCAAATCCAAATTATGGAGCGCCGGAGGTAACAGGTCCAAACTATGGAACGCCTCTCTACAATTGCGCCACCAAGATGAGCAAATTCCTAACAGATAACTAGGGCTATTTCCATCATTTTTTATCCTCTTCTCTCGTTTCTTAGGGGATACATCGAAGGGGGAAGATGTTCGACGTTCAGAACGTTCCGTTAAGTCGGTATGAGCAAAAAAAAAAAAAAAAAAACAGAAAAAAAGCGTAATTGGGTGAGAGGCTCGGGTGCAAAGTGGCACATTTTCGGCATAAATCATCGAGTGGCAATCAAAGCCGCACTTAAATGGGAATCGATCCCGTTCCACTCCCAGTCGCGTTCTTTTCCAGGATCCAATTTTTACCCGTCTAATCCGTCATCGTCGACTCATCGTCATCATCATCGCTCGCGATGCATATTTAAGCATCTCTTTTTTTTCTGTTTCCAAAGTCTCCCGCCAAATTGCGCAACACGAAAACGAAAAGGAGATAAATGAAACGAGACTTTAATTTTGCGCTGATAAATCGACTTAAATTGGCAGTTGTAAATGGGGGCTTCTTGTATAGGGTAGGCGCGGAGCTTCCAAATCCCCCCTCCCCCCTGAGCCCCCCGAGAAGTGACACAGACAGTGCGTATCTCCCCCCCCCGCCCAAAGATTGATTCCAAATCAATAGACAAGTTAATTGGAAGAAGACGAATCTCGACAAATCTCGCGATGACGTAAGCATGTCACACGCGATACGTTCGTGAGTGAACGTGTTGTCAAAATCACGTAAAATGTATGGAATGTTATATACAAACAAAGCATTTATTAATAATGATATTATGTAGTGTGCAATACGTGTGTATTCCACTGTGTAAACAGACAAATCTCGAAAAATCACGCGATGACGTTAGCAGACGCCATGTTGGAATTCGCGATACACTCATAACTGAATTTGCTGTTAAAATTATGGAAATGTATGGAATATTATATACGTAAACAAAGCATTTATTAATTATGATATTTTGTAGTGTAAAATACGTGTGTATTCCACTGTGGAAACAGACAAATCTAAACAAAATAACGCGATGACGTAAGCAGACGCCATGTTGGAACTCGTGCTACGCTAGTAACGGAGGATAGTTATTTTTTTTTAGAAGTAGTTAATGCAACTTGTTCGCTTTACTTGTTCTTTGGTAATCTTAAAATTGAGTCCAATTCTAAAACAATTGAAATAGAACTTCATCAACCATGTTTCCATAACATGTTGTCAAACCATTTGCCAAATCTTCAACATTGACAATTTTACCAAACTGTAGATTTCCAACACCAGCAGTTATTTTCACTATAACGTTTAAAGGTGATTTATTCACCGAACATCGCATGTTTTTTTTTATACAAAAATTACAATACCGTGTTTATTAAATATTCTTCAATGTCTACTATACAAAGTTAAAAAAAAGTTGGTATATTTCTATACACTTTCGTCAATAAACAACATTTTTACGCAGCAGAGACACTGAACAACCCTTTCTATAAGCATTATCCCTACTAAGAGGAATTCCCCCACTTCAATGCCCCCACACACGCTTCTGCACTGCAGTTTTTGGAAAGGGGGCCTCTCACGGGCCATTCAATGATCCTCTCGCAGATTAAACCAATTTCTTGCACGCTCCATTTAAGTTCAGATTCGGTTAGAAAAAAAAATCAAGAAAATTTTCTTTAGCTTTGTGGTTCATTGCCAAACCCACGCTAAGCCGAAGAGAAATGGATTCTCCAAACTTGGGGAGGCAAATAATTGGATTTCTCGACGAATCGGTTGTTCGTATATATATATGTATATACATGTATAGAAAAAAATCATCGTCAGACAGCAGATTCGAACCCACTTTGGCCAATTCAATTTTTTGTTTTAAAGACGGCTTAGTGAATTTCGTATAACTCCCTCCCCCCCCCCCAAATTTTTTCTAAATTTATTAGAGCAAAAACTACATCAATCAAATTATCGCAAGCACCAGTCCAGCTTAATGACTAACAAACAAAACTAAAACTGTGCCTACATTTCAGAAACATTTCTTTGTTACCAGCAACGTGCAAGAAAACATTGTTACTTGTTAACGTGAATACAAAAGTTTTCGTAAGGTGTGTATCCACCAAAAGAAACATTACACACAAAAAACATACACATACAAACATTGATGTGTCCAGAAGTGTTTGCGAACAATGTGTGGAAAAACCGCCGTTTTTGACACATTTTGATGTTTCTTGATGTGTCTCAAATGTGTCCGATTAAGGCGCTTTTACCAACGACTGTTTTTGATGACGTAGATCAATGCACCATGTGGTTTTCATTTTGAAATATGTCCAAGCTCCGCCTTGTTTCTCGAAATGTGTCATAGGTGCGTACACTCGTGTTTTTTTTTTACACAATTTTCAACACATGTTTGGAAAAACATGCTAAAAACTTTGTTTTAGTGTTTTTTGTGTATGTTTGATGTGTATGTGTATGCTTCTTTGGTGGATACTAATCTTTAAATTAAATAAGTTTATTCACTTATTGCCTGACCGGAAGTTCACATCCCACATGAGACTTCCCTGACTTTTCCCTGACCTATCCTCACCACTAAAAAATGCAAGAAATAGGACATGCAAGGTATGCTATATTTAATGCTAAATGTAGTTTTTACCCTGACTATTCCAAGTCCAACCACAATTTCCATGATAATTCCAGGTTTTCCAAGTTTGTATAACCCTGCAAAATGTAACTGTGATGGCTTCTTTTCAATGGTTGTAAAGTACTTGGAAAGGGCCTCTCTTACTAACCTGGAGTCTCCCAAAAATTTTTAAGCAGGCTTATTGTACCAACCAACAACAAAAAAAAAGCATGTAAATTCAAACGGAATGCACTAGAGAGTAGGGAGGGGATCTGAACCCACGACCCCCAGCAGATTTCTTCTCGTTTCCCTGCCATTCAAATCTCAGGTCCTAAGCCCGTGAGATTCAAGTTGGTTGCATCGTTTTATCTCCATCTAAAACGCATCAGGGGAGGGTGGGGGTGTTCATATTCCCAGTTGACATTGCTGGGGTGGAGGGATGATGTCATTGGCGGAAAGCGTCCGTGGGATTCTGGATCCCGGGGGACTCCAAGATCCCCACCCTCAGGGAAGGGAGGGGGACCCAACGGGGGTAAAAGCGAAACTAGATTAAATCCCGACAACAATAAAAATGGACAGGGTTGTGGAACCCGAAACCAGTTTCATTAATTGGGACGACAAAATGTGATTTTTGGTAGCAAAAAGCGCCGTTCAAACTTTGGGAAACTAATTAGGGCACGAGTTAATTGGACAACCTGCTCCTAAGCAGGATTAAAAGGCGGCCGGTTTCGATTAAAACGGGATTAAATCGAAGCGTTTAATGCCCTTCAACGCTTTTTATTCTATCTCCATTTTCCCCCCAATTCGATTAGAAATTTAAGCAAAAGTATCAGTCTGAGGATGCTCGTATAATAGGATACTCAATTTGTAATGTAACATACATTTTTTTGATTACTGCTAATTATTCCAATTAGTTTACTTTAATTATCTCTCCCTAATCCTAATTTTTTTTGGCGTTGAAACTAAGTCTGAGAAATCAAAGATTTTGTATTTTTAAGAAACAGTAAGCTGATGTTTAAGCCCATACAAGACCAAGGTATGTTAATTTCTTGACGTTAGACTACGTATTTGTTTAACATATGGGTATAAGGATATTTAAGTTCAGCGGCGGCGATGAAACAGAAGTGTAACGGCTAACGGCTGTAAGCGGCGGCATAAGGGCATATATGAGCCCAAGTCCTATACCTGATTAATTTCTTGATGTTAGACTACGCCTTTGTTTCACATGTAGGCATTTTGGGTACAAGTTCAGCAGCGGATATGAAACGGAAGTGTAACGGCTAACGGCTGTAAGCGGCGGCGCAAGGGTTTATATGAGCCCAAGCCCTATACCTGCTGTGTTAATTGCTTGACGTTAGACTACGTATTTCTTTTACATGTAGATATTAGGATATACAAGCTCAACAGCAGCGAAGAAACGGAAGTGTAACGGCTAACGGCTGATGTTAATTTCTTGAGATCATCACTACGACTTTGTTTTACATGTAGGTATTAGGGTACAAATTCAGCAGCGGATATGAAACGGAAGTGTAACGGCTCACGGCTATGAATCGGCTTACGCGGGGGTATAACGGCTTATATGAGAACTTCATGTTTTTTCAAATGTATTTTATGATCAGCGAATTTTTTGCTGATGTTTCCTTAAAAATTAAACATTGATTTGGTAATTAAGAACTATACGCACTTATTGAAAAGAAAAAAATTTTCTGTAACTAAGGGATCACTCACCGCATGCGTATATAACACGTTCAAAAAGTTTTCACACACGATGATAACATTCCAAAATTATCCCAGCAAGTAAACAAAATTCCCTACTTCTTTTAAGATGAAAGAAAAATCTCCGTTTAGTTTTTTGCAACAAGTATAAATACAGCAATAATTTCAAAAAATTCTGAGTTCCGTCTTATTTCACTTACATATACTTCTAAAAAAAACTACACAATTTTGCAAAACAGAACTAGAAAAAACTAACATTTTAACATGGTATGAAATGCAAAACAACTCTGCAAACAGTGTAAAAACCTCCCTCAAAATTCTATTCACAGACGTTAAAGAGGTTTTTTAAACCCTGAATAAGTTATGCAAACAAATTTGAAAGAAATTCCAAGTTCGTGTTTCTTAATTATTACAACACTTACATAGTTTATTATGAACAAAAAAAGCGCACACTACCATAATAGGATAGTTTAGATAAAGTATGCGTTTTTGCAGCGACGGCGGTGAAACGGAAGTGCAGCGGCCAGTGTAACAGCTAACGGCTGTGAATCGGCTTACAAGAGCTTTTTTTTCAAGAGCGTTAACAATAAATTTCATGGACCCTGGTGAAAAAAAACCAATAGAAACCAATAGAGATTTCTATTGGTTTCTATTGATATTTGGACACTTTTTTGGTTTTAATTGTTTTCTATGGTTCCTGTTTTGACTTCTATGGTTTACTGTATTGACTGAACAATAGAAAACAATTGAAACCAATAAAACCAATAGAAATTTTCTATTGATACCAATAGAAAACAACGTTCCAAATAAAAATAGAAAACAATTGAAATCTCTAATGTTTTTTTCACCAGGGGAACCACAGAATGTAGAAAAACAGCATAGAAAGTCCTGGAAAAAAAATAATTTTAAAATAGGGAACAAAAAAATCATAGCTGATAAAGACAATACTACAAGGGGTGTAAAAAACCTAACATGAGTGTTTCGTAATTTCTGACATCACAGGGTCCTTATCAGCAGTTCTCCAAACATGATTCAGCGGGTTCACATAAGGGCAAACCATAAAACAAGGACGTCCAGGAGCGGCTAACATGGGCACCCTACAGGAGCGAGCATGGACACGGAACAGAATTCCATGACCGCGCCCATATCCAATGACTGCCAAAACCCGTCTCCCGTCAGGCCCGTTCATCGGATTAGGGCAGCCGCCCGGAGCGTCGTAATTGGGCGCCACCACGTGACGGCATTCGCGTTCCAAATTGAGATTTAAGGCGAATATTAAGATTGGAACGCCCGACGAGCGACGAATTTGCCTACAAAAATACAATTATGGCAATCTAATCATCCCTGCACTAACTTGTCAACTTTCATTCGGCAAAGGCAATCTAATCTGACAGTTGGGAGGGGGAGTAAGGGGAAAATCCCCCGCTCCACAATGCCAAAATCCCCCGCTTCTAATGCGCCTAAACGGCGGGAACAAATAAGAGATTCCCACGCACATAACTCATTCACGCGCATGGAATAACAAGACTGGAATGAAAAACAGCACAGATTTTCGTTTTAGAAAAAAAACCTGACTTATATCACCGAAAAAGCATATTCTGCAGAATGAATGTGGCGTCACTGTTTGCCCGAAGCGCCATTAGCGTAATTCCGGTTCAACGCCCCCTGGCGGCGTATGCGCATTTAAGATTGCAAATACAAAATGGCCGCTAATGGAGCACAAGTGCGCGGCCATGTTGGCTTTACATTGCTGATGGCCCATACGAAACTAGGGCTTTATAAGGCTAATCTATGCAAATTATGTTTAGTCATAGATGGCGCTGCTCCCAATGAAAATTAATACATTTTTATTTACGTATCCAATATGGCCTCGGCCTTGCACTACCTTAGTGGCCATGTTGGATTTGCATTGTTAATGGCCCATACGAAACCAGGGCTTTACAAGGCTAATCTGTGCAACTTGTGTCTAGGTGTAGATGGCACTGCTCCCATTGAAAATTAATGAATTTTTATTTACGTAAACTTCAGTAATAAAATTATATTTTAATGCTGTATGAAAATGCGTCATAAAAATTTCACATTTTGCTATAAAAATGCGGATAATAATGAATATATATAAGAGGTATGTTTTAAAACTCGTAATTTGAGTCGACAAGGTGGTTTTCTCAAACATTTACTACCCCATAAAAACTTGGTAATTAAAACTTATATATAATTAAGGAGTAGAAAATTCAACATGCCGCTTGTTAAGATGCATTAATTAGATATACTATAACTGTCTTGGATTACAGAAAAGGGGCTTAAATAGGGAAATTTTCTAGATGCCCCTAATCTGTGGCAATCAAGCATAACACGAAAGCCAACAAGTTGCCAACTTTAAGAGGCAGCATGAATCTCTCCATTGAAAAGCAGCTTCGAAACAAGTTTTTGGGACTTTTGGAACATTTTCCGTAAACTTTTCGAACTTTGTGCACTTTAATGGTACTCTACGGTTGAAGGCGGTCAGTTAGAGTACCCAGACATGTGGGTCTGACGGAATATTAGAAGACGAAAAACACGAACAATGGGTATTTGAGCCTAACAAAAGCCAAGTTCAGATTTCGTTCTCGCAGAATCCCGTTTAAGAATTTCCTTCCGCCCTAATTGAGTTTCCGGTGACGGTCATTTGCATAATCCTTTGTTTGCATAACGCTTCCATAAACCGGCAAAAGGAGTTTAGGCAAATAAGGCTTATATCCTAAATCTGCTGACTTGTATCTAATATTTCATCCAAAACCGTACTAGGATCTTGCTTTTACACTCTCGTGCATCATAAAGCGCTATTTGCTTTTTTTCTTCTTCCAGCTAACAAGTATGTATCAGATTCCGAAAAACTCGAGGTTTGGCTAAAGACTAAAAAAGCACGATTTCAGATGGTTGCTTTCACAGCAGTCTAAAAAGCCTGCAAAATTGGCCAATTATTTCAAAAACCCGAATGTAAATATTTACGAGAAAAAACTGCAACGACAACAGTAACGGCATCGGATTACACCCCGCTAAGTTCAAAGGGCGGGGCCTTAAGAGGTCGAATCCACACTCCGACCATTAGTTAAGAGAACCACCCTATGGTTTGTTTACGCTATTCTGACATTCATTCGCCAAAACATTCGGGGTTTTTTCGCTGGAATTTTGATGAAATTTGCAGCTTGCTGATAAGGGTCCCCAATTCAGCAGTGCCAGGAATGGACCCCCTGCCGTTCCTAAAGTTTCAAAAGCACGTTAATGGTGTCAATCACCAGAGGTGTAAAATGTAGCACGACGGTGCCAAATTTCGGCACAGCTGTATTTACAAAAACATAACCTAGTTGAACATTGCAAAGGGCCGATCACGAACACAAGCAACTGCACTTCCGGTTTAGGCTCGGAGGTAACAATGGACACCATGAGGACCATTCTCAAAACATGCCCTTCCCTCAGGCACCGTTCAACAAATAGCTGTGGACACGGAATGGATTTCATCCTAGCTGATAACCAATTTGGATAAAATGGATTTCGTACATTACATCCATCCTGATTTACAATTAATCCTCTTCAACCGGTCTATAAATAGATGTAGCCACGGATTTGAATAACACTTCTTGTTGTGCAATTGCGCATGCGCAACTAGCAGCTAAAACAGGCACATTGACATCAACTATCTAAATCGGTTCATTGTTAGCTAGGATGAAATCCATTCCGTGACCACAACTCTTTGACGAATGGTGATGTACCATTACAATGGACAAGTCCTATAAGATGAGCAATTACAACATTTACTACATCATTTTTATCCAAACGGATTATCAGCTAGGATGAAATCCATTCCGTGACCACAACCAAAGCATAATATTTTCTTGAAATATAGGGGTTGGGTCAGCTATGCATGCAAGAGCTCATCTGCATGATTCTGTAATTGTTTTATGATGGGGTTGCAACAGATATGGGGTTCAGACCCCGCGGGTTCGACACGAAATAACAAACGCCACGAACCGAAATTGGTGTTCGATAATATTGCAGAAAAAATGAAATTTCATCCCGGAATTTGCGTGTAAAAATGAATCGCGATGCCCTTGGGAAAACCGTAAATTGGGAAATTTACGCCAGATAGATTCTTAGACCCCAAAGGAGTTCAAACATAGCGCAACCGAAATGGAATCGAAAATGAGTTTAAGGGAGGACGCCATGTTGAAACTCCTTCCAGATACTCGCTTCAAAGCTGTAGTTAAACATTGTCTTTAATCCACGTCAAGTCTAATTAGACTAATCATCAAGACGTTTTCAAAAGCTGATTCGAGTCATTTTTTAAAGCGCCGCCATGTTGGAATAACAATTTCGTGTTTTACATTCAAACTCCTGTCTAAATATTTCAGCACATAATGTGCCGCCATGTTGGAGATCTTGTTCCAGTACATGTAATTATTTCATTCGAACATAATCTTAAGAAACTTATCTTACGTCAACAGGGCAGCCATATTGAAATACGTATTGAGGCAGTTAGGAAACCGCATTGGCCGACATATTGGAACTCCCATTTAGGTAGTTAATCAACCACGCGTTTTAAAAAAAATCATCACCAGAGGCACCATATTGGATCCTCCACGTCGATCTATGGTGACCACATCATATTGGAAAGTTTACATAAATAAGGGCGACATATTGGAACCAACACGTCGATAAGGGGGCCATATTGGAAAGTTTACACCGATAAGGGTGACATGTTGGAACATCCACATCAAGATGGGTGCCATATTGGAACATCCACATCAAGATGCGTGCCATATTGGAACTGTTACGTCGATAAGGGTGGCATATTGGAACCTTAACATCGATAAGGGCGCCATATTGGAACCTCCACGTCAACAAGGGGGCCATATTGGAAAGTTTACACCGATAAGGGTGACATAATGGAACATCCACATCAAGATGGGTGCCATATTGGAACTTTTACGTCGATAAGGGTGGCATATTGGAACTGAACATCGATAAGGGCGCCATATTGGAACCTCCACGTCGATAAGGGGGCCATATTGGAAAGTTTACACCGATAAGGGTGACATAATGGAACATCCAGATCAAGATGGGTGCCATATTTGAACATCCACATCAAGATGGGTGCCATATTGGAACTTTTACGTCGATAAGGGTGGCATATTGGAACCTTAACATCGACAGATCCACCATTATAGGGACCACCACGCTCTGACAGTCGCCAGCAGGCTCATTAACGGCGGCCATATTGGAACTCCTGCAGCGCTCGTTTCCAAATAGGGCTACGAATGAAAACATGTCCAGTCCAGTCGGTGTCCAAAAACCCAACCGGCCATTCACCGGAAGGCATTAACGTCCCCAAACTCCAGTGGCATGAAATAATGTGGCCGTTGGATTTATGGGTCAGGTGCGCTTGCTGCATCTAATCGGAATTTGGCGTGCAAGCGGCGGAATTTTATGAGGCCGATTCCTGGGTGGCCAAGGGGGATCCCCCAACGAGAACTCCCAGCCCCACTCGGCGAAGTGGCAAAGTGCACTAAAAGAGGACGCCACGCTGCGAGACACGGCAATAACAATCTGTTCCAGTGGTCTATTTACCCACAGTGGAGCCCCCGGTGAACCCCGATAACCCCAAGATGGCCGCCGTCGCCCGGGATCCCCTTTTTTAGGCGTTTAATGGGGGTCACTCACCGGACTCACGGCGCTCGAGCACGGTCATTTTACCCGTTGTTTTCTTTTCTTTGTCGCCTTTGACAGTTGGAGGTGTTAAAACAACGTGCTAAAATTTAGCTAGAGACCTTAGCCAGTCCTAGCTAGAGACCCTTAGACAGTCCTAGCTAGAGACCCTTAGACAGTCCTAGCTAGAAACCTTTAGCCAGTTCTATACCTAGAGACCTTTAGCCAGTCCTATAGCTAGAGACATTTAGCCAGTCCTATAGCTAGAGACCCTTAGACAGTCCTAGCTATAGAGACATTTAGCCAGTCCTATAGCTAGAGACCCTTAGCCAGTCTTATAGCTAGAGACCCTTAGCCAGTCTTATAGCTAGAGACCCTTAGACAGTCCTAGCTAGAGACATTTAGCCAGTCCTATAGCTAGAGACCCTTAGACAGTCCTAGCTAGAGACATTTAGCCAGTCTTATATTTAGAGACCCTTAGCCAGTCTTATAGCTAGATACCCTTAGACAGTCCTAGCTAGAGACCCTTAGACAGTCCTAGCTAGAGACATTTAGCCAGTCCTATAGCTAGAGACCCTTAGACAGTCTTAGCTAGAGACCCTTAGCCAGTCCTATTTAGAGACCTTTAGCTAGAGACCGTTTAGCCAGCCCTAGCTAGAGCCTTAGCCAGCCCTAGTTATAGAAACATTTAGCCAGTCCTAGCTAGTATAGACCTTTAGCCAGAGCCTTTTACTATTATCAAGCATTAACATACACGCATTAAAACAACTAACCAGTTTGACTACTAATAACATTTGTCTTATGCAATTAAGTTTTAATGGACAGTTTACTAAATGAGTTTTTGATAACTTGTCTAACAAAACGAGTTAAAAGCGTTTCTGCATAAACATTATTTGTTGAAGAAAATATTTTAAAAAACAAGAAGTTTTTGCCTATTTCATTAGTAAACGCCTCAATAAACTACTCACATTTGCCTAACTTAAAACAGTTTTGACAACATTATGTTCACACACAAACACGTGTGTAAGCTTTTCAAGTAACTAATGTCATACTTTGTGTGTGTAAAAAAATGTTCCCTAACTAAACAGAAAATATCTGAAGCATAAATACACTCGTTTTAACTGCATGTATCAGGATGAAATTTTGCTTCAACAAAAAAATTATGTAAATACGAACAAACAAGTTAATGCCCTCGTAACTGCGCATGCGCACAATGCATATTTGCATCAAAAAATTTGCCATGATTGTAAATTTCATACATTTTAACAGCTTAAAGATACCAGTGTCACAAATTCCATTTAGAAAAACAGCATTTCTAGTTTTATGCAAATTTGGAGAAGTGTGTGAATGAAACAATGTGATTTTTTTGGTTGAAAAAAAAAATCGACAAAGATTAAGGTGAACAATTTCGTTTTCGACAAATCTTCAGAAACAAGTTTAAAAGCAGTCAGAAATTCAGTCTAGACTGCAACAGCAGCAGTAGTAGTAGTAGTGCCATACGGCTTAAGAAATTATATACGCTTATCCAGATAAGATATATTCAAACTTTTGCAAGAAGCTTAGACAATAAATCTTTTGCCAGAAAAGTTGGAAAACAGAGGGAAAAAAAAAAGCTTAAGTGCAACCATACTTCAATTTCGAAAATGGCAGGAGCCCCACTGTCGAGCCACGTGATCCAAGAGGGTGTGGGCAGCCTGTGTTGTGTCATTGTGGATGAATGGTAATAAAAATTTGCTTAACGAAAAACTTGGGTCAGAAATTTCTCGAAATAATGGCCTAGGTTGGATGGCGGCGAGGGTGGATTGTAAACACTTGAAAAAAAGATGGCATAAACAAACAACGGTGGACATGAGGCCCTCTTGAAGAACATAAACAAGTTTGGTGCCACATTCAGAACCACTACCAAAATCTTAACCTAGATAATGTGCACCATTTTTTGCTTAACTGCTGATAGCAGAACATGTTAATTGGTGATAGCAAAACATGTTAATTGGTGATAAAAGAACATGTTAATTGGTGATGGCAGAACATGCTGACTGGTGATGGCAGAACAAGTTAACTGGTGAACAAACGTTTGGTGTTTTGGTGCAGTGACCTTAAAAACACAAATGTGTTCTTACCATCTTTACAGAGAACACCATCAGGAATAAGAGTATGTATTGAAACTTAAAGTGGTGATCAAGGGCTAAATAACTATTTAAGAACACGTTTGGTGTTTTGGTGCATAACTTCCAAAAGATGCACAAATGTGTTCTTATATCCTCTTTACAAAGAACACCACCAAAAATAATGATTTTGAAGTGATCAAATGTTAAGAACACGTTTGATGTCTTAGTGCATAACTTCAATAATGCACAAATGTG
>JAQGAE010001533.1:0-22481 GCA_034696685.1 Julus scandinavius
TAAAAGAATTTTTAAGTTTCATAATGTAGTTTTTATTTTATAACTATAAACATCTGAAAATATGGTTTGGATGAAGAATTTGGTGTCGATTGAATAGCTTCCTCTTGTATAATACTAACCATAGGGCAATATTACAATTAAGTAATACTTTGAGAACAACTCCACTTTTTCTTTTATATATCATCGTTATAAAACGCCATATATGGCCATTCATTTATATGAGACTTACTATAGCATATATAGCCTTATATGATTTGTTAAGTTGGGTGCACTCAACATTTGGTTTAATGCATCAAATCCCCTGGATACAAAAAATATATAGGCCCATATATAGCATATTATGCCCCATATATGACATTTCAATATTTATCTAAAACGTATAGGACCATATATGGCGTTTTCTGTCGATTTATAAAAAAAAGAGGAATATTTCTCAAAGTATCACTTGAAATATGAGACAATATGACAAATGCAATTTACATACAATATGGCCATGTAGATACATGGCAATGTATCGCCATATACGGATATATGGAATCCATATACATGTATATACCTGTGTGCCATATATAATTATTCCATTTGTTCTAATTATCATCAAATGATATTTCCGGCTGTATTCCCTCATAGCTCCTGCATGATGAAAATATGGAACATATTGCACTATTGCACGAAAGTATTGATAGACTATCATGCAAATATATATTTAAATAAACTGAATTACAAAAATTAAATTAAAGAGCAGTACAGTGGAATCTCAGTTTTCGAACGTCTCTGTTTACGACAAATCGGTTTACGAACACCACATGCATGTTGTTTCGCTTTACGGACGCATTTCTCTGGACCACCAGTCAAAGGTCCAAGTTTCTGCAATTGTTTTACTAGTTCCAGCAGAACATCTTTGTTACGGATAAGTTTTACTAAATACAAGAAACATAAAAAAATGTGTTATAATTTCCAAGTATTTATATAAAAACCGATATTCGTTTCAAGAATTATTAATTATATAATTTAAGTCTGAAATCAACGTCATCAATGGATTGTCCTCAATTGCATATGAAATTGGCGTGGATAAAACAAGTGACGAACATTCCAATTATACTTGTTTTATCCACACCAATTGCAGATGCAATTGAGGACAGTCTTCTGATCACGTCGATTTCCGACTTAAATCATATAATTAATAATAAAATAAGAGTATAATTATACAAATTTTCCGAATGGAAACAATGTTTGTTAAATTAATTTTCTTAAACAGAATCTGCAAATGAACTTGGTTCACAGCAACACCATATGGGTGTTTTGTATTTCCTATAATGCTGGAAATCATGGATGTATATTCTGTATTAAACTGCTTTATAATATGTAAGCGTGTAGGGTCTGTTAAGATGAGGTAACACCGGCGTGCGAGGGACTTACTTCAACATGCGACTTTGGGCATAGAAAAGGGTTTATTGCCATAAAACAAGCGAAAACGAAATAATAAACAACAAAACTAAGGCATGCAGGCGGCAGCTTGCCAGCCCCGACAAATCAAACAAAAAGGAGTTTGCGTCCGTGCACACTTCAAACCCAGTGTCCGACCCGGTTCACTGGCGGACCCGATCTGCCCTCTCTGCCTCCTCAAACCTCCCAGCAAACCTTGTATTGGAATGCTGGTTAGCTCGGGGACACAGAGAGGGTTACAACCCTTGACCCAATCACATTCCTCACACATACCTTGCGTATCCCGAATCGCTATGACCCCAACTGACCCCGACCTTCACAGGTCTCGCTTCGCGTACCTTGAATGCTGAGAACACAGCCTTCACAATACTTTAATAAAAACTTACTATGAAAAACACAACATTGTGCTTGGTTGCCCGCTAACTCGCGGGACTTACAAATTGGAACAAAACCGCACAAATTTACATAAAAATAAACGGAGGCGACCCACTACGCCAGGCCCCAAATCCGTGCTGCCTTCCCGCTGGCCCAGGTTCCTCTTATAAACAGTTTCCACCACCCTGGTGGTAACCTGGGCAGCAGGAATGCAGATTTCTCTAGCACCTTCAAAAATTACATCACCGCTAAAATTCCGCGCATTCCGCGCCCACATGCTTGGTTCCCCGCATTCCTATCATGTGCGGGACAAATGCCCAGCAGGATCCTCACACTCCCTTTAAGCGTTGACCAGTCCCTGGTCAACAAATGACAACAAATAAGAAATAACAAAATCCCAAAAACTCCAATTTGGTCAACGGCCCCTAATTTGGTTATCCGCTTCATACTGCCGTGCACGTTGTCTTCGGTGTCGCCTATCAATGGTTGCCCCAAGCGCCAAATAAAACACTTCCGGGGCTTGTTGGGGGAGGTGAAATCGGTAGGCAGCTCATCCATCCCATGGGCAACTCCACAATAAAAGCTCCCTGTTCCAGCTTCTTCGGCCAAATCACGGTCTCAGTCTTCCTCACCATATCCATCTGGCAGGGGTCCACTTCCTCTCTGGAAATCACGTGGGTGGGGAACCCTGAGGCGGTCCGTTCCCCCTTCCGACGACACCCTTTATTCGGGCCTCCACGGCCCCTAGAAGCTGGGAAACATTCCCGTGAACCCTGCGGAGTACGTGGCTGAAACTATGGTGGCCGCGGCACCCGTCAAGCTCGCTGCCCGGACTGGTGGATCGGGCTCTTTCTTCAGACAAAAATCTACACCAGCTAATCTCCCGGTGAACGTCCGTTGATGGCCCCCTCCGAAACAGTAACTGTCATCGTGACAGTATTTTGCTAGGTACGGTGCGCCATGCTTACGAAAGATCTAGAAAACAAATGCACATGCTTTAACAATTTGGATTTTCCCGCGCCGGGTAAATATTTTAGCCCACCCCATCTGACAACACCCTGATGGGTAACAATGGAGGCTGACATATCCCAGCACTTAAAAAAGGAGAAAACTGCAACAAAAATATGAAACCTACCTGAGACGGCACGGACAGGACGGAAGACAAAGGAACCCGAGGTAGGCTACGCATCAACAAACCATGGGCAATTCCACTATTCAGTTATGCCTTAGGGTAAGTTGGCCTCCGCACGCCCACCAAGCGCAACCAAGCTTTGGTGCCCATCTCGAATTCTTGTGATTGCATAGATAAAATGTGGGGTGCCCTTCTCGGCTGATATCGTTTTTGATTACTAACATGCAAGGTTGAAACAGAGTCCGTACCCCGTCTAGTGTCTCGTATCGTGTAATTTACCTCAGAAACCTGCTCCAGCACCTGATACAGCTTTACCGCAGGAACCTCACCCGAAATAGTCTGCAATAATCCCGGAGTTAACACCCTAGGTATCTTATTAACCAATCACTGAAGGCAAAAAGCCACAAAGCGATTCACCTCCGCTTTCATATGGGGCCAATAATAAGCTCTGGTCAACAAGGTCATGGTCTTAGTAATCTCAAAATGCCCCACCAATGGGTGGTCATGATAATGTCAAATAACATCATCATGTAAATGCTCAGGAACCACCAACAATAACCTTGGTGGCTCTGATTGATTGAAAAAATACAGGGTTTCTCCCAAAATCAGATAACCCTTTAGGGACACTGCCCCCGCCCTCCCCATCGCCTTATCCGGTAATATTTCCAGTGAACAGTCATTCCGCTGTTCCTGAGCCAAATCAACATGGGTTTGCAAAAGATACATATATATGTTATATATGCATTATCTTCAACCACTGAGCAAACCAATAACTCAGGCACGGGTTATCTACTTAGACAATCCACATCCACATGCAATCCACCTTTCTCATAAATAAATTCCTCCATCTTAGCTGCCCAGCGCCCCAAACAATTCGACGGATTTTTCAATGATCAAAGATAACATAGAGCTTGATGGTCAGTGACAATTGTCCCCTTATTTAAGAAAAGATAATGCCTAAACTTCTCAGCCGCCCACACAATCGCAAGGGCCTTTAACTCCGTTACAGTATAACAGGTCTCTGCCGGAAACAACGAGCGACTAGCATAAGCTAGAATCCGCTGGTCTGTTTTAACCCCCTCATTTAAAATGGCACCCAGGCCTACACGTGAAACATCTGTATGCAACCTTCACGGGGCCCCTGGAACAAACATTGCTAAAATAGGGGCCGTACACAAGACCTCCTTTAGTTGAATGAAACTATCCTTGCACAGCAAGGACCATACAGCAAGGTCAATAAGCGGTCTGTTTTAACCCCCTCATTTAAAATGGCACCCAGGCCTACACGTGAAACATCTGTATGCAACCTTCACGGGGCCCCTGGAACAAACATTGCTAAAATAGGGGCCGTACACAAGACCTCCTTTAGTTGAATGAAACTATCCTTGCACAGCAAGGACCATACAGCAAGGTCAATAAGCGGTCTAGCAATAGTAGCAAAGCCCTCCACAAATCTGCATAATATCCACATAATCCCAGAAAACTCTTTATCCCCTTTCGTGTCTCAGGTTTCGGGAGGCTGCTTACAGCGACAACCTTGTTGGGGTCGGTAGCAACCCCCTGACCACTAACAACATGCCCTAGGTAACGCACCTGCTCAAACCCAAAAAAACACTTTGAAGTTTTCTACTGGATATTATGCAATATCAAAACATCAAACACCCCAGTCAACCTCTCCAAAAATAATGGAAATGTAGGGGCAAATACAATAATATCATCCAGGTAAACCAGACAAGCCTTCCATTTCAGTTGCAAAAAAATCTGATCCCGGCAACGCTGCATCGTAGCTGGCGCATTACAAAGTCCAAATGGCATACAAGTAAAAAATCGAAATGACCCTCTGAGCACCAGAAGGCAGTCTTCTCCTGATCTGCTCTGGTCATAGGTACCTGCCAATATCCCGACATCATGTCAAGGGTCACAAACCATGCTGAACCCTGCTTGGCATCCAAGGAATAATTAATCCGGGGAAGGGGGTAATTATCCACAATAGTACTCTTATTTAACCTACGATAATCAACCCAGAACCTAACTGAGCCATCCTTCTTTTTAACTAATTCCACCGGACTAGAATATCTGCTTTTGCTGAGAGTAACCACCCCTTGACACAACATTTCTGTTAACTCTTGTCTAACAATCTATTAAACTTATGGGGAAGACACTGGAAGCCACATAAAAAGGAGGGTTATTCCCAGTATCCACCGCATGTGGATGTGGTGGTAATTTTTTTTAACCCCAGCTTCTGCACGGACAACTCAAATGCTTTCCTAAACCCAAATAACAAACGCTTCAATTGTCTGCGCTGGGGTTTCGACAGGGTAGGCCCAGATTCAAGAGCGACCCCAACAACAAATCATCCGTTGAATTCACAAAACCCTCCCTAATGAGTTTATCGTCCTCTGTCAAAATCACTGATACCAACTCAGGATCCTCCTATGCAGAAATAGAGGCTATCATTGTGCCCTCCTCCAATGTTAGGGCCTTAGCAGCCAAATTCGCCATTTGGAAAAGACAACACCGATTATCATCTATAGACATAACTCTGCGCGCCACCCAGGCAGAGATCCCTCCAATGGAAGCGCCTCCACCAATACAATGTCACCTTTATGGATTTCCTTGGAAAGTACGCACATAACCATGGACTCCGAACAAGGCAGTAACATCACTAGCTGCAATATGGGGAGGCATATGGGGAGTTGCAACAGCCTACCCGCTCTCTGTTCAGGTGACTCCACCTCCTGCTGCAATGGCACCACTTGCTCTGGTATGTTCTCCTGACACCCGGCCACCACAACCTCAGTTCGGGCGAACGGGAACTGGTCGGCTGGTGCATCTTGGTAAAAAAAACTTTGCGAGGTTGGCAATGCCACCAGCCCAGTACGGCGACAGAAGTCCAAGCCCAAGAGCGCTACCTGCTTCGGCTGCTGCAATACTCTAAATCAATGAACACATTCACGGCCCCCAACAACAACCATGGCCTCGGTCTCGCCCATGAATTGTATATCACGTTGCGACACATCGTACAGATGGCGCAGTGGTCTTACCGGCAATAACGGTAAACCAAAATAAGACAACAAGTCGGACGATAATCCTGATAAAACCACGCCACTATCCACAGTCATCATGGCGGAACGATCCCCTATGGTTAACATTACCGTTGGTGAAACCGACTTATCATCCCAGGCAACACCCTGGCCACGCGGCATATGTTCCTCATGTATTGCTGCCAATGGTAAGACCGTAGAATCCTGAGCGATTATACACGCCCCCGAATCAACCGTTTTTCCACCACCCGGGCCATTAACCGATGCCATGGAATTCAACGGGGCTCTCTTCTTAGGGCAATTCCTACGATAATGGCCTATCTCCGAACACGACCAGCAGCCCCCCTGAGAAGAACCTGAGCCCTTCTGCATGGTTGACGACACCCCCAGTTGAAAACTTGGCACCACAACCGGCGGAGGACCAACCACTAATCATCGAGCGGCAAATCGCCTGCCCCAGGGCCAGATGGTAAAACGGCAACAAACATGCCAAGATTTTCTGGATTGTGTCACTAGCTGGTGTTCCCGGATTCAACGAGTGGGCCATTGATGACATTTCAATTAAATAACTGCGAGCAGATTTATTCATGCCCTGTTTCCTTGAAACATACTGTCGCCATAATGAGGACTATATGCTGTCGAACCAAAAAACAGGCGCAACTGGGGCACCAATTGATGCGATGATAACCGCAACAACTCCTTGCTACGCGTTCAAAACCACTTGGCCGCTTGGCCCGTCAAATGACTTCTTAACTGTCTTGCATAAACCTCCAGCAGTAATCCCTCCGACTGCCTAATGCCCTCAAAGGCATCCAGGAACTCAGCAACATCACCCACGCCATTATACATAGGTTCAGGAGTCCGAAAATTCATAAATACTGGCACAGGAGCCACGGGTCGAGGCTGCTCCACGACGTGCGCTCTATCCATTTTTTTTAGCATCTCAATTGTCACATCAGGATCGTCAAGTGGCCGCATACCAGGATGCCGTTCTAGATGATGCCCATAAATAACGTGATTAGCCTGGGCCAAAAGTTCACTAGCGGATCCTCCCCAGGCCTGTAACGCCAACTGCCACTGGGTGGGAGGGTCCACCATTACATCATGTCCCTTATCCATTAAAGGCGTGGATTGGGCCACCAAACCACTGGGACCAGATAGTTGATCCCGGACGCCCGATTCAGCCATCATAATTGTATTTGAACTTGAACGGGTACGCATACCTTCTGCTCGTCCACTCAAATCCATACTGTATTAGTCGTAAGTCCTTATGCGGGGTCTGTAGGATGTAAGCGTGTAGGGTCCCGCTTCGCGGACCTCGAATGCAGAGAACACAGCCAACCACGGTGATAAACTTCACATTGCTTTAATAAAAACTTAATATAAAAACACAACGTTGCTTGGTTGCCCTCTAACTCGCGAGACTTACAAGTTGGAACAAAACCGCACACATTTACATGAAAATAAACAGAGGCTGACCCACTAGGTCTGGCCGCAAATCCGTAATGCCTTCTTGCTGACCCAGGTTCCTCTTATGAACAGTTTCCACCACCCTGGTGGTAACCTGGGCAGCAGGAATGCAGATTTATCTAGCACCTTCGAAAATTACATCACCGCTAACATTCCGCGCCCACATGCTTGGTTTCACGCATTCCTATCATGCGCGGGACAAATGCCCAGGGTGATCCTTACAACTAATATTATGGGGAGACTGGGGCACAGTGGGTACACTTTTTAGAATTCATTTTTTTGGGAAAAATACTATTTAACTTGTTGCATTTTAAAAGAATAACACAGTAATATACAAGCCTTCAGGATCTATATACATTTTGTCATCGTTTTAGAGCTACTATAGTTTTTTTGCTATGAAAGATTAAAGTTGATTGTGCAGACTTTCCACTGTGCCCCAATACCGGGGCACAGTGGGACATGGCATGGGGTACAGTGGCCGGTCCACGCGAAATTACGACAAATTTTACAAGAAAAAGAACATCACATTGATTAATTGTGTTTAATTCAGCACGTCAATTTAAAATTCCAGGTATAAATTACAAAAACAATTTAAATTAACCTTAATTACAGCAGCTTTCATAGTTTCACTGCTTACATGTCCTAATATGGTTTTTTTTGTGATTGTGAACCATTTTTACTTTAAAACTTAAATTTAAACATGGTTTTTATTTAAAGTTATGATTAATGAGAAAATATAAAAATATTTTCCAAAAACATTAATTTGGGTATGCTGGAACATGTCCCACTGTACCCCATAATGTTGTGATCCGCTGTACCCCGTATAAGCAATTTGATTCGAATAAGGCCTTACAGCTGACCACATGGGTAATTAACATAAACTTTAGTTTGAAATTGTAGCTGAATATATTACACTCGTCAATGGTATATTGCAGCATTACTGATGTTTTATAATTACACCTAGAATAAAAATCTAATTGCGAGTTGAATAATTACTTTTTAAGATCACAAACTCGTAACTGCAAATATTTTCTTCTATACTTGTGTCAGATCGCAGAAATTGTGGTTAATGAAAGAGTGCTTTATTCAGCTTCTTTGTAAATCAAAAGCAACTGATATAACCTGATTTTATAAAGACGTTGTACCACTGTGTACCACTGTCCCACTGTGCCCCGGTCTCCCCTACTGTTATATTTATTTACTATCTGTATTATTTCCACACACAAATTCTAGGACAAAGAACGCATTATTTGTATTTACATCAATTACAATGGGAAAAATTGATTCGGTCAAGGAACGGATTAAGTACGTAAACTGAGGTTCCACTGTATGTCTATTTCAAATAACATCAGCAACCCATTTATGACTGATGAATTACTACAAGTCAAAACATAGGACCAAGATGTTTCTTACTAAGACATCGAAATGCATGTCAATGTTCATGACATGTACTGCTATCTCTTGAATAGTAAATAAGGACAATGTGCAGGATAAAACATCAAAAGTTTTTACTTCTTTAGTTATGGGTTTTGAAGCCACACACACACTGGGTGAAATCTAAAGTCACCTATGTAACTTTTAGCACTGTTACTTGTGTATACGTGATATAAATATAAATCATGAAAACAACGCAATAGCTCCACAATAGTAGAGTAATTCTTTTACTACAATATTTTTTAATAGAGATCACACTCAATTGTTTGGAAACATATAGAAAACATTTAAAAGCACAGTTAATACCAATATACATGAAGTTTGATACATGTGAAATACATGAAGTTTGTTCTTTTTGGAATGAATATAAAATAAGTAAATGTCTTCTATTAAAGCTGGAAAGGAATGACGAAACTTTCTTAATCTTTTAGGATAGATTTGAAGGAAAATCATATATCTACCTTACTGCATATTTCCTTAAAATTTTACTCATTTATTCCTGTAAATTGTATTCATTTAAACCTGTAAATTTACAGATTTTTAAATCATTGTTTTAATCAAATTAGAAAGTTCCTTCATTTAGGATAAATTTAAAGGAAAATCACATATCTACTTTACTGCATATTTCCTTAAAATTTTACTTTATTATTCTTGTAACTTTTCTAATTGTAAACAAGTACATGTACCATATCATTTTTTTTTCTAAACAGGTAGGTTCTAGCTGCCTTAAATAACCACATATTAAAATCAAAGATTGTTTTTCAAATAACATTTGAAAAAAAACTGCTTCATCATCTACAAATCCTAATGCAAAAAAATCTTACTGTGGTTATTCCTACTTTAGTTGGAAAACAGATGTAATATTCTCTAACATATTCACCAAAAACAGACACCCAATTTTACTATCATGTGTATGTGGAGTGTATAACAATGATTCCAGGTAATCTCGAGTTACGAATGATTCGAAACTTGGTTCGCTTTTAGTCTTACTTATTTCGCAATCATGGGCATGCGTTCTTCGCTTTTCCCCCGACTGGTAATGCACGGGAACCTCACGGGTTTGGATCACGTATCGGGTTTGATCACCTCCTCCCGCGTAGTCGATGAATATTCCATGCCATTTTGCTGCGTTACCAACCATCAACGGACTGGCAATCCCGCAGAGCTTTCGCCAAATGAATAATTTATGCCTGGAAATAAGTTGCCGAAAGAAAATATGAAACGTGGGAACCGCCTAGGAATTCGGATGAGGCAAGAGAAGCCTCTGACATCATCCAAGCTTCAAATAGAGGGCAAAACGAACGGAATAAAACAAAAAAATCACATTTTTTGGACTGAACATGCTAGATGGACACGGATAGCAGCCAATGAAAACCAAGCTGGCGAAATGGTTTTCACATGTTTGCCTTTGACAGCGCTGACCCCGGGAATCTACGAGTAAATGGAAATGGAAATCAGGGGATCTGAGCCCCCCGTTTTCTGGTGAGATTATCCCCGAGCAGGAAAATTAACGCGCTGTTTTCACGTTAGAACTGACGTGATTCCACATGAGACACAGACGACGACGAAATGCATTGAAATTGTACTTGTGGTGGCCCAATATTCTCCACCGTATACATTGTTGTATTCCGCTGCTGACTTCTACAAAATGTTGAAACAGATTTAGCAGAGTGTACTTGGATGAATGGCAAAAATTCTACTCAAAATGAATAAAATGACGAGTGGATTCCATGCCAAGAAGATTGGCAGAAAGTCACCAAACATAATGGTTGTCCTACAAATTATTAGTCAATCATATACCATATTTTACATATATATTTTGGATAGTGTCCCATCACTTATGTTGCATCTGAAAAATGCTTTTTGTTTCCATTTTATATTATTTATAATGAAATTTATCAATATAAGTAACTTTGGTTAAGTAATATTGTCCTTATTTATTCAATTAAAATGGTATTATAACAAATTAAAAGTTGCTACGTCTTTTTATTTTGTCAATTTGGGAAATTTGACTGGTGTCCCATCAATTAAGTTGACCACTGTATGTGGTATCGATAATGTCTTAACTGTAAACAGCATATGAGAGTCGAGACTTAACTATCGTTAAGCCTCGATCGTGCATGATTCCGAGCATATGTATAATTCGATGTATATGCTAGAGTAAAGCTAAGTTATGACGAAATCAAAATAACCTGACACTTAATAATTGATACATTGTGTCAGATATGCCATTATGTACTATGCATAAGCACATACACGTATATATATATGTTGGTTCACGTGTGATGAATGGTCACTGCATGCATGTTGGCAGCTTGGCTATCTTCCACTAACACAGTTGGCATGACTTAATTATTTTTATTTTTATGGAAAAAGACAAATTGCCACTCAAAATGAAGTTTTAGATGACTGAATTCAGTTATATAAAAGTTAGTATTTTTCTAAGGACGTGCATCGTAACTCAAAATGAGTTTTAAGATGCTAAAATGACAAAAAAAATGTTTTAGTCAAGAATACATAATAATATATTAATAGTAAAAATAGACATACATTAGGGTCAAAAACAAAATTATTGAGATGAGATAAATGTATCATATTCAAAAACGTATTTTTAAAAAAATATTAAACAGTTTTGCAATACATCAAAAACTCCAGTTTATGATTGCAATTTAATGAAGTTTTAAGTTTGAAAATAAATTTATATTTAGATATAAAGCAATATTACTGCAGGAAGTAGATAAATTCTGTATAATAATTTATTTTCACATAGCATGTTAATTCTATCATATACATTTAATCTTACAAATAAATCAGCATCAATTTTGTAAACAGGCCTCGAAACTGGCCTCAAAGTACCTCATGACCAACCTTGAGCTCTGTCTCACATTTGGCTGTCTTGAGCTTGATTTGGCAATTTTTTGTGAAGCTATGGTAAGCATGCTGGCATTGACATACAGCTCATTCTCAAGCTCATGCAAATTTGAGCAGCTGTGGTACGGAGGGTCACATTTGGCTGTTTTGTCACAGTCTTGAGTTCGTCTTGGGCATTTTTTGTGCATCTGTGGTATGCATCTGGGATTTGAGACGCAGCTCGGTCTCAAGCTTATGAGATTTGAGCAACTGTGGAACGGGGGTAAGTCGCTACTGACGTAGGAGCATTCTCCTGAAATGATCATTTATTTACTGCATAGATGTATGGTATTGAGTTGAATTGCATTGAATTTAATACCTGGCATTGTACATAGTATATAGAGAAAATGAATGTGGTTGATTAATCAGATAATGCAAAATCGGGTTAACATCATATGTATACATATACGTATACATTGTAGGTACTGTATAGTGTAAATACCGTATGCATATATATAGTAAATACTAAAACATTATACAAAACTATATTACGATAATGTATGGATTAAACTCTGTTAATTAAGATGAACAATTTGATAGGCCTCTACGATTATTGTAAGTCCTGTTGATGATTTCACCATTATCCATCGAATTTAAAATTTACATTTTTCTTCATTCAAGACAAAAAATTTTAAAGATAAAATATCGCTTTCGACAAGCCATATTCAACTAATTTTTGTAACATATATAGGTGATTTTGTTTTTTAAAAAATCCAGTCATTTTCGTCCTGCAACTTTTGGAGTTTTACATTGCAATACGATAAGTAGGAGCTATATCATTTTGAAAATAAGGGTAAAATATCTGAAACAAACATAACTGCAGTAATCCAAACGGATAGCTTCTTTCCTCTCGACACGGCATGTTTTAATCAACTCGCCACTCTGGAGATGCATAAAGCTGATGTGGGTAATTCCATATATATCTGCATTATTCCAATCACCAAAACTCGCAATTCATTTCGGGTGTTTCTGAAGGTGTTATCGCGGTCCAAACGGAATTTTCTCGCGGAAATTTAATTAATTTTTTGCCTTTGCAATGCTGCAGCTTCCACCTTTGTTCCAATTTTTCTGTCTCATAAAACTGCGTTTAATTTTTGCCTTAACAGGCCCTCGTGGGTCCATTCGCGCATTTCCAGGAAAAATAAGCTGTCTCAACTACGTTTATTAAGCAATGGTAAACCGCGTGTGGCATTCGTTGTAAGTTTTCGCCACACGGTGGTCTTTTAATATATTTGAAGAGTTACAAACAATATTGCCAAAATTCCCCTCGACCATTTTGCCTATGTCTTGCACATATGTATTAGAAAAAGACTCCCGAAGTAGCAATACGCTCTATTTCAGCTATACATAAACATAAGTTTGTCGTATCAAAATTATTAAATGTTTCAATGCCCCTTTCACACTTGTAACAAATGCTTTTGCGGTGAATATTTAATTAATGTACAGTATCTGCCACAGATAAAATGGCTTGCATTTCGTAATTTTCGTTTGGATTTTAAGCGATAATTTAATGAATATATACCAACTATACATCTGACAAACAGCATGGTTTTTCAAATGCTTTGCATAAATTTAAATAATGAAAACGATATGTTAAATATCGTTACATATGTTACTCGTCGGTAACCCGTGAAAATCTAGGGGAACTAACAATAACTTCGATTGTACATGCATGGAAAAATAATTTGAAATATAAGCATGTTAAAAGTAGTAAATGTTAATAAGAAAATGCGTGAATTAAACGAAAAGAGCGTGAGGGCTGTTCCATTAGCACAACAGCAAATTTTTGAAATAAAACACAATAGAATTCGACGAAATCCGATATATTTCACAAATTTCAACTCGAATCCGCCAATTTGTCCAGAAAACGGAGATCTACTACTCTATAAACTACTGTTGTTTAATTATCTATATGTACGCATTGTATTTTAAATGTTAAATCATGCACGTATGTTGATAAATATTTAATTATTTATGTGCATGGTATCATTTTTAAACATATAAATAAACTTTCGATTATACCGAATTTAAAAATCAATATGGAGACACTTAATTTATGAATTATTTTAATAACATGTTCTGAAACAAATTTTTTAGAAACATTCTGTTTAAAGCATATATTTTTGGCACAACGAGAATGTGATCATTTGATAATCAAATAATATATTATTTAAAAACACGATTTCAATGGTCGATATCCAAATGAAAAAAATGATATATTTTTTAAAATCGGCATAAAAACATAAAAAACAGTCAAATATCTATTAAGTGCATTTGCATTCCAGAAACATATATAAGAAATTTGAAAATGTGGGAAATGTTGACTTGCTTTAATTTAGAAATGTTACGTCCTAATTACAGGTTAGTAATTTGTACACATATGTCAATTAAGAACGTGTAAGTAGAAAAGCAACTTCAACACAGCATTTATTTATCTGATTTGCAGAATAATTACATAAACTTTGCAAGAAACATATTTACGCGAATAGGAGCAAACAAATACCTAAATTTTGACAACATTCATGTATTGTAAAAATACTTCTGTAAAAAAAAAAATAATAATAATAAATAAAAAATAATAATAATAAAATAAATACAAAAGAAACCCTGAAATAATGCCCTATTTTTCAACAATGTTCGCTTTTATAGGAGTCATTTTTACCAATACAATGCACGCAGACGAATCTCCTTTACAAATTCTTGATCGAAATTGCTCGCTTGAGTAGTTGGGAAAACAAGACAAGGTTTCGAAAAGGTTAAGCCAACATTTTCAAAAAAAGGAACTTGTTTTTCTTTTTCGGTCAGCAAGCTATTTTCCAATGAAGCGAAGATGAACGAATTTATTCACTCAGCTGAAAATTAAGAGCGAAAACAAACAGAACAATAAAGATAAATTCAAGCACTTATGGTTCACTTGAACACAACTCATATAAGCTGGATTTAAAGCTGGTGTTACTTTTTGTAGAAATAAAGAGACCATACTTATTTTTTAGACAAATTTACTGGAATACATATTCTCACATGAGCCTGCTGTAGCCATGGACATTGGACAAACGTGCACATTTGAATAAACAAAATTATAAAAAATTATAAAATTATGTTATCCATCAAATTAAATTTTACAGTATAGTACTAGATTCCATCTACCTAACCTAACTTAATCTACTCGAACCTAAACAAAACACTGAAATTATATGACTTACATACATAACAGACCAAACCTAACCTATTATGATAAGTGTTCACCATAATCACTAGCCTCCTTCACATAAGAGGCCAATCAATTCAGTAAAATGAGTAACATACTCCAATTGAAAAATCTTACTTGTATTCTGTATGATCGATTTTCTTTTACACATGCCCACTTTCTATTAATGCATTTCAATTAATCTTATTAGCTAATTGTTAAAATATACGGAACCTGTATGTTAATATTTTTTCGTATATGGGCTATGATAAAACTGGCATTTACTTATTTTGGTATGATATATAGGAAGAGGAAGGGGCATGGTACTTGCAAGTAAACAACAGTGAAAAACTGCGAAGACCTAAACGTTTCCAGAGATACACACATATATGTAAAATGTGACAGGTATAAATTTTGGTGTGCATGTTGCAGGATCGTTGTTGTATCTTTTATGTTGTTTATTTTAACAACAGATTTCAACAGTGTTTGACTTAATTTTAAACAAATTCATATACGGTCTTGATATTCTCTACAAGCAAAAAAAAAGTAATAAGGCAGGGTAGTTGACAATGGGGAGGATAGGGTCCAGAATCTTGGGGTAGAATCTTGTCTATATATTTAGGAACAAGCACACATGAATTGTGGGAATCAGCCGACCTGGCAATTGGTATTAGTATTTGTTGGCATTTGGGATGCGCCACCTGCCTGCCCTTAGGGCCAGTAGGCATCTGGATGATGACCCTGCGTGGCTAGTGACGTCAAGGCTGACGGCACGCACTGGGACCCCTTTGTAGGCGGTCCCAAGTGTTCATTTCCTTTCCTTTGTGTTTTGACACTTTGTTTCACTCAGTTTTGTAAATTTTGTATGGAGAAGTTCTACTGTGTTTTAGTGTGCAAGAGTTTGCACACAAGTAATAAAGTGTTTCAACTAAATAAGCATCGATTGAGTTTATTCATCAGTATTTTTGGATATTTTGGATAGTTTGGTGATTTATAATAGCTATGATGAGAGGAAGGAGCACGGTTGCAGCCGATGATTAGAGGAACTATCATAGCATTTGCCTGGAAACAACTGTGGAAAACCTCCAAAACCACAACCATGGTAGGCGATCCACTAGCGTCACCACTACCCTGCCTATATGTAAGGCCGCCCACACACGCCACCTTTAACCCCCGAGGTTAAAACACCGCCGCAAAGAAGCAAACAGGAAAAATATTTACACCAATTATCTATTTAAGTGTTGGCACGCAGCCAGGTGTCAGCAATTAGCATCGGCCGTGACAATTTGTGACTGGTTTGTCACGTAGCAACCAGACAGACGACCTTTAAAGGCCAAGGGTCAAGAAGAAGACATTCAAGACATTGCTCACCAGGTGGCGAGCAAGTCGAAAGAGAAAAACTGAGACAAAGGATCGTGGCAGAACAGGCCAAAGAACTATCAAGGAAGGACGTTCCTGGAGTAAGAGGCAAAAGGAAGGAAAGGAAGAGTGTGGCTGCAGAGCAGAGTGAAGACAAAGTGATAAGAAAAAGGAAACAACTGCAAAGAGGAGTACCGCAATTTAAGAAAATTCTTGTGCATAGTTTTGGGACTTGTGCCATAACTTATGGATACCTGTGTCCACATGGAAGCTGTTGTTTGAGGACAGAACCGTCGAAATCACATGAACTGTAAGTGGTACCATTCCACTCTGTCACAATGAAAGTAAGCAGACCCCCAGTTTAGAAAAGATAGAAGAGAAGATTGTGGAGGTAGAGGAGGCAATCGAGAAGAGCTCAGAGACAGAAGAAAAAGCCAGCAGAGATAGAAGATAGAAAAGCAAATTACCAGACACCAGAGGTGTTATCCGCTTATCCCCAAAGCCTATACCTATCCAGAGAAATCCAGTTTCCCTGTCCATCCTTACTAACCTCTCCCAAACAAATCCTATCCCACGAAGTGTACCTATTCGAGAGAAACCTTTCCCATGCAATATATCTTCCCTAAACTAACTTGCCATATCGTGGCAAAGACCACCGGAAGGAAGTTTAATGCTGTCGGAGATGAAGAAGTGGCGTTGCAGATAATGATAGACGATCCATTGGGAACTGAGGTCCGAGGACGAATCCCAGAAGTCAGCCCACATGCCAGTTCCCGCATTTCGATTTAGTTTGCGATTTCTGATGTACACCGCAAAATAGTGTGAACAAATTAGAGTGCTGGCCAGCCAGCTGCACTTATGAATAAACTTTAGTTACCTCTTACTAGTGTACTGTCTTACACAGTGAGAGTCATCAAAGATCCACTGGTCGTGAGACAAGAAAGTGTAATCAAATGGTAGCAGAGCATGGTTAGATACAACTGGGATTAATGTGAACCAACCAGAAATCAAAATTGAAAATACAGCGTGCTACTAGGAAAAACGTGACTTAACCGTAAGCGAAGTGCAACATGATTTTTATGTTTTTTCTGCCTTAATCATGATAACTGCCGAAAAAACACGAAGTATCGATGGACGATACAGTGATGGCGACGCCCACCGGAAGTTCCGAAGGTCCGATTGACATGATGAGGATGTTTGCTGTGATGGCCGATAGCATGCGGCAACAGCAACAGATGATGATTCAACTCTGACAAATGGCAGCACAACAAGCCTTGGTAGCTGACCGCAAGGAGAGGCCAACCTATCCAGTTTGTAACGGTCAACGCGAGTCGAGGGTGACCATTTGGTTAAATATCATACAAGAAATAGCCCGACTTCGAGGAGAACCACTCCAGATCCGCAACGTGACCAAGTACGTGAAGGACCATGCAATTGATTAGTACGTTGGACACGTGGACGTCCATGGCCTATTAGACAATGATGACACGTTCGCGTAGGAGAGATCACCCTAGCTTTCGGAGGGGATAAGTCCAAATATGCTCTACAGGAATGGCTCGAGAAAGTACGGCAGCACGGAGGGATTTTCAATTCGCCATTGGGTCACTAGCTGAAATGCACTTGCAGGATAAAATTTTCCGATTCACACATAGAGCGCAGGTTGAGCTCAGGCGGGAGCTGTTATTTCGGATACCTGCAAGTTTAAGCGAAGCCTTTACTGTAGCATGTACGTTCGAGGAAGCGAATTGCCCACGACATCACATAAGGAAACGACCGAACGAAGTCAGTGGGGGAAGCAAACGACAAAAGGGAAATCTTAACCTGAAGGTTTAACAATCTTAACGAGATGGAGGACACGCCCAATGCAGTCACGAGGAAGCCCAAACAGTACGAGACAACAGATTCAACAAAATTCCTCAGAACCCATGGAGTTAGAAACGACAGAGGCCCGCGACCATCATGAACCCATGGAGGAGACCTGTACATGCTACGCTTGTGGCAAGGTCGGACACCTTGCATGCTATTGCCCGAACCGACATGGAGGACCTGGGAGGAATTCACCACGACCACCGGGACTACGAGACAAGCAACCGCGATGGATGCACATGTATTGGCATGGACTGTCATCCAAATGCGAGTGAACCACACAGACTTGCGGGCACTCATCGACTGTGGGTGCAGCACGTCATTCATAAGCAAGTGAGTATTCAAAACATTACGCCTTTAGACAGAGTCCAAGGAAAAGGAGGAAAATAGACAAGTTCTACTACCAAATGGCCAAAAGATGATAGCTTGAGCAAGAGTACTCAACATACCATGGATCTCTGGGCACTACAAGGACGAGTGAAGTTTCGGCATGTTACCGTTGGAGCAGAACGACGTCATCCTTAAGAAGCACTGGCTTCTAGAAAGAAGACCAAAGATTGACTATCTCACGGACATGGTTCGGAAAAATCAACGAGGGAGATTGTGTCCCTTACCACTCTGGCCGAAAGAAGCCGTAGTCGAGACTAACTACGTGCTAAATTTCCTGGATTTCTGCAAGGAATTACAGGATGAGAACGCATTTGTATACGCCATACACAGTGCAGGGCAAAAAGATGCATGAAAGGAGGGAAAACCGAGCCAGGAGGCCCTAACTATGGTCAGTTGAAAGAGAATACTGCTGTGTTGGAACCAGACATGACTGCAGTGTTGGAGGAGTTATGCACCGTCTTCCCAGATGAGTTACCTCACAGATTGCCACCAGAGTACAGACCGAAACACGAAATACGGCTAAAACCCCAGGCGACACCATCGGCTGGACCGCTCTAAAGGATGTCCGAGGAAGAGCGCCGAGAGCTGAAGAGGCAGTTGGACGACCTGTTGCGGGCAGGAATGATTAAACCTTTATCATTGCCATATGCCTTTCTAGTCCTGTTTTTGAAAAAGAAAAAGGGAGGTTTTCGTCTGTGTGGATTATTGCCAACTGAGCCAAAAGACCATCCCGGACGCGTATCCTTTGCCATTGGTCGAAGAGCTAGTCGACTAAGTCTCAGAACCCCGATATTTCACCAAGATCAACTTGCAGAGTGGGTATTGGCAGATCGCCATGAATCCCTGAGACGTGCCGAAGACCGCATTCAGAACGCTGTATAAACTATATGAATTCAGAGTCATGCCTTTCGAACTTGTGAATGCCGCCGCAACGTTGTCGTGGGCACTGAATATCACTCTTCAAATGGATCGGCATCTGTGTCGTAGCGTACATTGACGACGTCCTGATTTACAGCAAGTCATGGGATGAACAAGACCGGTTGGGACTGCTGCTGCTAATCTCTCTCTAGCACAGCGTGCTTAGCTCAAGCAAGCAAACCGTTATTGCCGAGATGCCCAATTTAAGATTAGAGACCATGTGTTCATCAAATGAGAGTGCATAGATAAATCAGTTGGACCGACAGCTGCTTCGAAAAAAAGGCACGGGAACGGGTTGGACCATACCCGGTACTGGGAATCGTGACGCTATTGATGATGAGACTGCAATTTCCGTCCTACTGGAAGGCCTCCAATGTGGTACACATGCAAGATGTGAAGCTTGCTACCAGAGAGATGTGTGACCAATTAAAGACACAGCGGCCTGGACCATTGAATCTCGAAGACACCATGCTAACGTACGCTGTGGAGGAGATTCTGGAAATGCGACTCCAGGACCGTCGACGCCAGTACCTCGTGAAATGGAAGGGGTACCCCCCATGCAGAGGCAACTTGGAAGTCAGCCAGCAACCTGAAAGAGTGTCCAAGATTGCTAAAGGACTTCTATAGACGCCAGGGAGGTGCGCCTCGAATGTCTAACATTAACTCATGGTGAGGAGGGCCTCACCTTTTGGCAGGGGGTAGTGTAAGGCCGCCTCGTCACCATCCGTGATTTTGGCGCCCACACACATCACCTTTAACCCCCAAGGTCGAAACACCGCCACGTGAAGACGCAAAAGAGAAAGATAATTACACCAATTATCTAATTAATGTTGGCATGCAGCCAGATGTCAGCAATTAGCATCGGCCGTGACAATTTGTGCCTGGTTAGCCACATAGCCACCAGACAGACGACCTTCAAAGGCCAAGGGTCAAGAAGAAGACATTCAAGAAATTGCTCACCAAGTGGCGAGCAAGTCAAAAGAAAAAAACTGAGACAAAGGATCGTGGCAGAACAGGCCGAAGAATGATCGTGGAAGGACGTTCCTGGAGTGAAGGAAAAAGGAAGCTAGGAAAGGAAAGAAAGTGTGTGGCTGCAGAGCAGAGTGAAGACAACGTGATAAGTAAAAAGAGACAACTTCAAAGAAGAGTAGTACTGCGATTTAGGAAAATTCTTGTGATTAGTTTCGGGACTTGTGCCATAACTTATGGATACCTGTGTCCACATGGAAGCTGTTGTTTGAGGACAGAACCTACCAGTGAAGGACTGTCGAAATCACATGAACTGTAAGCGATACCATTCCACTCTGTCACAAAGAAAGAAAGCAGACCCAAAGTTTAGAGAAGATAGAAGAGAGAAGATCGTGGAGGTAGAGGAGGCAATCGAGACGAGCTCAGAGACAGAAGGAAAAGCCAGCAGAAATAGAAGATAGAAAAGCAAAGTACCAGACACCGGAGGAGTTATCCGCTGATCCCCAAAGCCTATACCTATCCAGAGCAATCCAGTTTCCCTGTCCATCCATACTAACCTCTCCCAAACAAATCCTATTCCACGAACTGTACCTAACCGAGAGAAACCTTTCCCATGCAATATACCTTCTCTAAACTAACTTGCGTATCGTGGCAAAGACCACCGGAAGGAAGTTAAATGCCGTTGGAGATGAAGAAGTGCCGTTGCAGATAATGATAGACAATCTATTGGGAACCGAGGTCCGAGGACGAATCCCAGAAGTCAGCCCGCAAGCCAGTTCCCGCGTTTCGATTTAGTTTGTGATTTCTGATGTACACCACGAGATAGTGTGAACAAATTCGAGTGCTGTGTGTGTGTGGGGGTTTAGGGCAAAGGGCCGTAAAGGCCAAAGATGCCCGACAGATTACTTGAGTGGGCATTGGATCCGGAGGAAAAAGACATCATATGGCATGGAGAGAGGGTGGTAGGAGATTACAATATGACAGATAAGCTACAAGGGAGGTTAAAGGCACCAGCCTGTCCTTGCCAAGAAGATCTCTCAGCTTAACAGGGCGGTCTGCGGGGAGGAACGAACTAAATGTAGATCTCCTGGCATCTGCAAAGTGGGCACAATGCAGAAGCAGGTGGCACACAGTTAGGCGAACGGAACAGTGACTGCAACTAGGAGGTGGGTCACCTGACAGGAGGAAGGAGTGGGTCAATCGAGTGTGGCCAAGACGTAGGCGGGCAAGGAGGACAGATTCACTGCGTAACAGGTTAGATGGGGAGGGAAGTGGATGAAGAGAGCTTTGCAGGCAGTAGAGTTTGTTCAAGGGTTCGGAGGCCCATTGTAAGGCCCATTGCGAAGAGATGGCTTTTTTGATGGAAAAGCGGCGATCCTGGTAAGGTATGCGTACTCTCCGTGGCCGAAGTTTCACAGCTTTGGAAGCAGCACGATCAGCGGCCTCATTTCCAGAGATGCCCATGTGGCCGGGCACCCAGCAAAAATGGATGGAATGTCCAGAGGCGACGAGGCGATGGTGAATGTGTAGAATGGCGCTGTGTGCAGGATGCAGGGAAGGGACTGGTGATGCAAGTTTGTCCAGACAGCTTTTGGAGTCGGAGTTGACAACTGCCTGAAGGATATGTTCACGTTGAACCAGGTGTAGAGCTTGGAGGAGAGCATAAAAACTCAGCAGAGTAGATTGAAAAGGAGCTTGGGAGGCCATGTGACAGTGTAGAGTTTGGGCCAACAACACCAGCGCCAACACCCAAAGAAGTCTTAGATCCATCAGTGAAAATGGCAACATAGTCCAGGAAGAGGGCTCGATGTTCTAGAAAGAGCTGGCGCCATTCTCCCGGAGTTATGTCCTTCCTGGAAGCTGACGTTAGCTTTATGACAGGTGGTGGTGGAGTCCATGGAGGGACAGACCAGGGGTGCGATTGAGCAGTGGAATTGAAGTGAAGGCCAGATTCCCTTTTAAAGGTCTTCACACGCTGGCG
>JAQGAE010001534.1:0-22465 GCA_034696685.1 Julus scandinavius
TGAAAATGCCAAATAAAGTGCTTTTATAAGTTTCATTATGACTAAAAATGTGTATGCATTACCGAATAAGTTTAGGTCAGGGAATTTTGGTATTTAGACAGGGAAAACTCACGGAAATTCAAAATGAAAATTGTGTGGTCACCCTGAACAAGAACTTGCATGGTTAACTTTCTTCAATGTGTTTATAAAGTTGCTTTGCGGTCCCAGTTTGTTTTACTGAATAGGAATTTGCTTGATGGGGTGAAGCAAAAGTCTGTGGACACTGTTGCTATATGACGATCAGTAGCAACACTTGCATGTATACTTGCGACTAAAGAGCGTCAGAATAGGCATTTGGGCGTACTGCCAGTTTCTGGGCGTTTTAAATAACGACTCCCAATTAGAAGCATAAATTTCGTTTTACTGTTTTGTCTGCACCCAACCCACCGTGTTGTTATTCATTGCTTAATCATGGCGCTAATTTGAGTTAAACGGCTGGCTGAAAGTGTTCAAGTCTAGGAATACTGTACACTCCCTATGTGGCATCATTAAAGGGATGCACCACTTGGTTTTTATGTTGGGACTGTTATGAAGTCGGGACTATTTTAGGTAATAAAATAATTCCTCTCATTTTATACCCCACTTTCAGTATGTTTTTGTATTCGAAATGTTATCCAATTTGCCAAGTTGCCTGACTGAATGGGTGAACAAATAGCTGTAGAGGGCGCCATTTTAAAATGGCGTCTGCAGAATATTGAGGTAGAAAGGTATCCATTATGGATATTTTTGAATGATTAATGAATATTCGTTCAAATATCTACTTTCAGTGTGACCATTACATGCCCATAAGGTGACTTTCATAACAATCTCACTGACTGTAATTATTATTTTGTAAACAATGCACAAGCACATGTGTTCAAATATTGGCGCGATGCAAGAGTCGTCTGCGTTCATGTATGTTTGTGGTCTGGAATAAATAAACATCATAAATACTAGAAAACACAATAGAATACAGCGATAGCATATTATAACACTGCACACATATATCTAGTGTGCACTATATGTGTACAAACTTTGAAGTGATAATGTCAAAATATGGCAAATGCTGGGTCATCCATTAATTAGTTGCCCAACCATGCGTATCTTTCGCGGTTGAACGCTTTGCAGATAATCACTTTGACCGCAGCGTATACACTAGTTCACAAATAAACGAATATTGCAAATTATGAGAATATGAGAAATCATTTGCAAGGATTTGTAGATTGAAAAGTGATATTTGCGTCATTCTTTTTTTGGCTGTTTTTTTTTCATTCAAAACAAGGCTGCTAGTTATGGCTGCCGATGCTAATTTGATGGGCTTGGGCCTAATGGCCAGTACAGTCAATACATAAGATTTAAAGTGCTGTCACTCTTGCCATGAAACGTTTTGAAATAATTGTAAATTGTTAATTTTATAAAATGATTTATTTTAAATTCTGAGAATATCGACTTTAAAATAGAATGCCTATTCCTTTTTAACGTTGGACTACACATAATTATAGATGTTTGATCATGACAGGTGGCTAATATATGTCCTTGTCTCACGAAGACCTTAATGTGCCGTGTAGTAGTGTTTATCTACTAAATATTAATGATTGTGCTGTCACATAATGCTTCGAATGACCATTAGCCTTAAATGGTGAAGTCGTAAATGTTGCCCACGATTCATCATATACGTGTTAATGTAAGCTAGATGGCAGGATAATGTACAAGTCCAACTATAGGTTAAGGTGTATCCAAAACGACAAAGTGAAATGCATAAAATAGTTAGAAAAACGGTTCTAATTAAGGTTAGAAGATTTATTTTCTCAAAATCACAAGTTTATGATATGTTTTGTCCTTTAACTCCGGTAGTGACTCACGAAACGCACTAACATTAGTGTTTTAACATCCTTATGAGTACTAGCTACAGTATGTTAGCAGATTTATGGTATTGACAAAGAACCATTAACATCTATGATAAAGTAGTTCCATTAAAAACCTTAATTATTAAGCCATACTTACTTTCATCGAACAAGTGACTCTTAATATTTCTCGGTAAATGACGCATGCTAAGAACAAATACCATACCTGACATGCTGTTTTTCCGATACATTTTGGCTAAAGTAATGACTTTCTGTAAATAAAAAAAAATGCCCTATGTTCAACAATAACTCATGTTTCTTGTTTCGAAAACAGACCTTCATTAAACTGTTCCGAAATGCGAAAATTTTAATTAATATTTAGAATTACAAGAATTGACTCGGCAATGAATATAAAGAGTTAATTATACAGTCTGTTCGTGTGAGCTGTTAACATGCATGTATATATAACCTACTCGATGTCTACTAATTATAAAGCTTGAGGCAAATCCTGTGTGAAGACTTGAGATATATGCCTAAAGATGCTTTTAAGCGCTATTTCTTGCAATTTTGCACTAAATTAGATCCCCTGTAATTCTTGTTAATGTACTTGATTTGGAAATCTGACAGCACATTTGCATAATAGCTGTTCGTATGTCTGTGCAGATTTCTAAAGATACATACCCTGTATCGCTTTACTCATGAATCAAATTACATACATGTACTCTATTTTATTTTACTTAATTTTTTTCATTATTTCACAAATAGTTATCTGTGATATATGCAAGTAGTTCCTTGGATATATGGATTATGAACCGTGTTTGGAGATTCGAAGTATTTGTAATACTTAAGTCGGGCGGCTTAATTCTGCATTTGGCGATATATTTCACGTAAATTTGATTCATTTCCACATCGACCATTGGTCTAAATACAGTATCTCTTTCCAACAGAACAAGTTTTAAGTCAATTATTACACTTTTATTATCTCGGGTATTTATATTTTGCCAAACGTGTTACAACTAAACCAGTAGCAACCTACTGCAAGTGTACATTTTTAGGCTGTATGTTCTTCACCTGCATTATACCTACCGGTTACATGCTACATAATGTTTATTTATTAAAATCAATTTTAGATCTTTGCAACAGAAATCATAGATGGCTCTGGGGTCTATTAAATTTGTTCAAAGCGCGTGCACTTTCACTGCAATAATAGTTATTTAAGCGCCTTTATTGATTTCTCTATTTATCAATATATGTTTAAATTAATGTTTGAATATCCAGTGTATTGTTATCTTAGCCTTGTGTAGCATTGTTCCCCTAAAATGCTAGCTTTGTTTTATTCAAAAAGCTACTGAAAGTGTGCTAAAAAGCGTTGTTCGTGACAATGTTTTCTGAAACAATTCTCCTGCGGCGTGTTATTGGCATCATGTTGCTTACAAAACGAAAATAAGCTTGTTTAAAACGTTGTTGGGTGTGTGGGTATCTTCCTTTTTATTAATTAATTCAATGCTAAGGCTTTAGGCCACCAGCAGCATACAGTATTCCTAAATCCATCACAAACCGTTACGTTACTATGGTTGCAAAAATACTGTTCTTTTATTTCTTGTATGAAGGTATAAAACTAATCTCATTGCTTTCTTCGACCACGTGGATTTACTTTAATGAAGAATGAAGTCTGGTTTAAAAAAATCATTGCTTGGACATTACATGGTTGTATATTTTACAATTCTTGCCATTGGAAAATGTCTAGTTTAGCAGTATAGTACATTATTCATATTACAATTTTACCTGAACTAGTTGCTCTTCATTAAAAAAATCTTAAATGCATAATCAAACTGATACAATGACATTAGAACATTATCTGTGAAACAATGGCAGTAGGTGCAAGAGTTAATGGTGTTTGCGACTTTGTTTCATGGGCTTCTTTTGTTACTGGTTAGGGTACTGTTATGACAATTTCTCTGCATCCTAAAACTTAGTCCTTTTAAATCATAAAAGCTTTCAGCTCTGGTTATGGTGACAATAAAAGCTTTAGAGTTTCGCATGAGGATGTTAAGTAGCCTTAGCATCGTGGCAATCATCATACACTATCCAGTGTATACTCCAATCGGTCATATTGTGCGTGAAGGGAGCCATTTTGAGAGGCATTTGTTGTACACTTCTTAGTCCGTTGCTCTTTTCTCGTCGTGTTGTAATCGGATCTCATTTATCAAGCGTACAACGCGTATTGCAAACCTAACTTCCAAAGGGTATTACTAAACTTGACCATTATAGATAAGGTTTAATCTGGAAAGATCAATTCCCTATAATTGGGTTATAGTGTGTACGGAAAGCCAAATGACCCTAAGAGGCGTGCAAGTGGAATCCCACGTTAGCATGGTTGGGTAACTTTGGTTAAGTGTTTTATTTATGAACCCTTGTGCTGGCTATCGTTAACTTCATTGGTGGATTACGACAGGTTTTAATGATCGATAACCAACCGTGGAAGTTATTCATAATGGCAAGTGGAACCAGTCTACCATTTATCGAGGTCTCTATACAGGGTGAGGCATTACAAGTAGCATGACTACTAAATATGAGAAAAAAATTAGTATTTGATTAAAAAAATATTCAGAAAAATGTTGTTGGCTTTCAAGAAGAAAAGTGACCATTATTGCTTTTTCTCATATTAATAAGTCGCTATATACATTAGATGCCTCACCCTGTATTTTAATTGTAATACATTTTCAATGTATAAAAAAAAATAACGGAATTTTGTAGTAATTTGTTATGTTCGCATTCTACAGACAAATTTGTTCCTGTATAATTCCTTAATTGATTTATACAACATTTCAAATCTCTTTTCCAGAACAGATCATACAAACTCACTTTAAGATATAGTATGCTCTTAAAATTTTATTTATTTTTTCAGAAATTAAAAAAAATGGTATTTTCAATAAGCAGTAGGCAAATATGATGTTGAAAACCAAGCTTTTTTGGACTAATACCTGCAATTAAAAATGTTTGAAAGAAAAATTGTCAATTGTTGGTAAAAAAAAAAATATTTGATGAAGACGAATACTGTATAATTTTGAACCAATTTAGATGTGAAGCAGTAAGTGCATTAGCATGGTAACCAAGTTTTAATATTTAAAGTTTGAAAATGTTGACTGCATACATTATGTATCTGTTTCGTGTATATCTTAATCTAATTAATGTAGGTGGAAATGAGTCGAAAGTGCTTGTGTATCATCGAATTTTAATATAGCACATGAAGTTATATGTGCTATTTCACATGCATAGTCATTTATCATTGGTCTTTTGGAAGCACGTTTAATTTAATTTACTTTTCTATTATTGAATTCTCTAGGTTAAAACACTTCTTCTTCAATTATAAATGAAAATGCAACATTTTTTTTTCTCCATTCTTGGCGTACTGCATCATACAAATTCATCTCCGAATGTTGCGAGAGAACTCGAAATCTGCTGATGTATCATTTAATTGGTTTCTACAAAGTCTGGGTTGTTTGTCTTTTTCATAATTAGCATAAGGATGATTCGGTTAATTTATTTCAACAACACTATTTGCATAATGCCGTATGCCGGTAGATAAACCTTGCATTATTCAGTAGCATATATTTAAAGCTTCTTTCAGCGAGTAATAAGTAGGCGAAAGCAATTGCAACAACTGTATTTAAAATACGACCTCTGTCTTATTCGTGAAGTTACCTGTTTTATTTAAAAGAATAGAATACGTGGCGTAGAAACAGACTTTTTTTTCACGCAGATGTACTGGTTTTGTAATCCTGTCATCAGACAGAATCCTACAAACCAGAGAACATACACAATACAAAATCCACAAGAGAAATTTGAGTAAATACAAAATAGTGGAAACATTTGTTTACTACAGAGACGTGTTTCTGATTAAGTTTGTATTGTAGTCGAAAGGTAGCCCAACACAATATTTGTAAGTAAATGCGAAACATGTATCAATGTTTACATTATTTTGTACATTCTTTGTTTATGAAATATACAAATTCACTCAAACAAGCGCATTTTTAAGATATATATGATATGTTAGAAATATCAATTTGATATAATTGACAATTATTTAAATTAATAGTGGGACGATGATATAGAAATTGATTATCCGTTTTTATGTGTGGTTAGTTCATGAGAGGAGAAATAAAGGGAAATTCTCATTATGCTTGTATCGATTTTATTTAATTTCAGTTTCCTCGATAAGTTTACAGGAACCTGAATAAAATAGGATCTTTATAATTTATCACAATAGCTGTACTCTCTTTCTCTCTCTAAATGCATTTATGAGAATTACCTCTTATAATTTGTAACACAGTCTTGGCGACGTTGTAAGGAAAATCCTTCTCGTGTTTTCGCCAACTATTTGAGGTCGTTGTTTTCACAAGTAATAACAAATGGTGTTTTCCCTTCAACTTGAATTCGTCTTCAAATCTATCAGACGTGTCGTGTTCTTTTGACCAAACAGAGAAGCCTTTGTAATGTCATTAGAATGACAAAAATATTGTCATTTGCTGTTTTTCAAAAATGTGGCTTTATACCTGATCGATTATGATGTTTTCTTACTTGGGCGAAACATTGATTTTTATCATCTTAAAACATTTTGTTCTTCTTTGAAACTGGATTTGGAGTAACAAACTGAATGTAGGCATAACGTTATCTTTTGAATAGCCTTTGAGGATTTCTGTAAATAACTTTTTATTGTATTTCACTCAACAATGCACGTATATGACAGACAATACACGTACTTCGTTGGCGTACAGCATTATAGTTGGCAGGGTAGAATACAAAACATTTCAAGATTTGAAATATTTGTTTATCTGTAAACCTCTTACTGAAGTATGCTTTTCCCTTTATTTTATTTAAACAATGAGATGGATTTGTGTTTTTAAAATTTAATGTTTTTTAATAATGCAGGCATATAAAAGTTTGCGGTATTTCGTATGAAAAATGATATACTTCGTGGAATTGTTTTCCCTATGCTGAATCCATATATGAATGGACTAACCTCAAACTTAATAGCTGGAACATAATCTGATAAAGAATTCGAACCTTGGGACAATGCAAGGCATTAATGAAAACTAAAGAATACAAACGTGTGTACAAATCAATAAACATTATCGTAATAATACATTAAGACCCAGAAATATAAAACTCAATTATCACATAAGTATCCACAACAACGTTTTTCTGAGTTAAAGCTTGCAAGTGAATCTATGAGCTAAGCTTTTGTGTTTGTTATTTTTATTTGGTTTTATCATAGCAAATACGACACCACAGAAACTCTCGTGGTTTCCTTTGTGCCTTCGCCTAAATGTTATTTTTATGGATCGCACATGCGCAGTCAAAATCAGAAAGCTGTGTAACATTATATACAGCCTTCAAAAAGCAGTGTATTTTGTGCTCAATTTTCTGTTCTTAATGGATGTTCTCGTGCTTTGTTTACTTTGGTTGAATTCTGCCAAACAAGTCGAAGCATGTTTTTCCTACAAATTTATCCCTCGTAGATAAATACAGCAGCCTGTCACTGCAAAACCGATAGGGAATGTTCCTTGGAAATAGATTGTAAATAGTAGCCCATTGAATGCCATTTGAAAACAAAATGAAGGGGGGAAAAAAACTGACTTAAAAAAGACTTCATCTTCAAGGGTTATTTGCATGCAAATTGTCTGGCGCATCCTAATTCTACGCTTTGGAAATTGAATTTTCCAGATTTGGATAATTCCAGACACAAAAAAATAGATAGCAGCAAATGTTGTTAGAAGTTGAAGCCCGGGGATAAAAAGGTCTACCACAAGGCCTACTTAACCAGAAAGTTTATGTATTTTAGATTTGGCAATGGCTGCGAGCGATGCAACTTGGGAAATGACGTTACTGCGCACCACACGCGTTTATTGATTGCTTGGACTTCTATAATCGACCATGTGTGGCGTTTTTTTCTCTCTTCTCCTTGCATCTTCCCCAGAGAATTTCCACCAAAGTTTGTCATTTCAGCATTTGGCAAAACCCTGACAGAAAAACAAGGTTTTGTACCTCCATTCCGTACCAATCACAACAATAATCCAATGTATATGTATATATGCAGTCATCGACCGACCGGCCCTAACTCACCATCTAATTCTTGTCGTTTGACAGAATTAAATTGGACGACAGAAAAACAGTTTCTGTTTATATCGATTGCTGATTAGCCATTCTGCTGCAATTTTTGTTTCCCATAGGCAAAGAAAGTACAATTGAAAGCGATAACAAAATGCATTGGCCCGGAATTTCTGGTTTTTCTTCTTTATCGCTGTGTATTTTCGTTGAGCATTTCGTTTAGCTCTGGGAAATTTATACCTAGATTCGACTCAACCCTTCGGATTTTCCCGACAGACCATCGTGACTGAAAGAGTTAACTTTTTAAGCTGCTGGATTGATGGTGCTGTACATGCAAATAAAACCTTGCTTTCTAAAACTTCTAGAGTATATTATTAACCATTGGCAATACACCCTCTTATATTGTTCGATATGTTGTTAGACACTATTGAAAAAGTGATAAACGCCAGTATCAACTTTATCTAGAAGACTTTGATTAACACTACATGTGAAAGATCAATTCTTTATATTCTGCGGACTATAAATTAACCCATACGTTTTCAATTTCCTTTACATTACAACAACCGTTCAGACTTTCCTTGGAAAACGATTTAGATGATTCATATCACTAAGTATATAGTAATGTTCAAATCACTGAAATATTTTAACTGTCGGTATGCCTAGCTTGTAAAGTCTAACTTCAGAAGATTTTAGATTGATCTGGCTACGATCATGCCATCATAAAACTGGCTAGACTTTGAACAGCTTGATCTCGAACTAAGCCTAATTGCCAGGATAAAAAAATCCCGTTCTTCCAAAAAATCTAAGAAGTTGTCAGAAACCAGGTAATGTAGAAAGGGCGTGAGAATTGATCATATAAAAAAAACTTTCTTCCACGATTCTTGCCTGATAATGAAATTACTTTATGATGTCTTTGTCAGAGCGTTGCAGCATTTAAGTTTCTTCAGCATTCCTTTCCACTTCATGAAAAAAAACTCCAGTTTCTTTTTCCTTTTTTCTTGACTGTAATTTACCGCAAAAAATAGCTTTTTCAACCACAAAGAGTTTTCGTTTCTCTAACTTGGAGATTGGTTCGACAAAAAAATTCTAAAAGAAACTAAGAATTGCCATTGTTGCACTTGTACAGGGCAATACTTTCCGGAATTAAAGCATACCACTAGACTAAGGAACTGAAAAACCCCATTATGGATTGATAACAATTTCCAATTTATAATAGTATTGCTGTCTGGAGGTAATGGTACTACGGTAGAACATGATATTGATAAAATTATTTTTTTAATTGTAACTTATTTTTTTCTGAACAAGATATACTGGAAAACCGTCTACTCTCAAATTCATGAGTGTATAGTTTTTGTTTTCAGTATTTCACATAACTTTTCGTTCTGTTTACCATACGGATACGCAGTCATGCATTTTAGTCGTCGTAGTAGTTTACAATTGTGCCAAGTTGGATATGCGAATTCCAAACGTGTCTACAACAGATTACAAAAAATTGGTAAAGTCTTCTTGAATCGTGATAGATCTGGAAGATGCGGACTTCCATCAGGACATACACTATACAATTGCAAATTTTGCCCTCGATAACTTCCCTTTTTTTCTCCTAAAGGGATGCCAGAATACTGGGGTGAGCTTTTCCGCAGAGAAAAGCTATTCAAATGCAATTATTTCTGGCGGTGTTGTCTTCTACTGCCAAGAATGTCAATGCGTAATCAAATAAGAGACTGAGGAAGAGTGGAAGCTAATACCGAATACGAAAGGACAGCTTTTTTGCTACTTTGTAGACCTACAATCTTCTGCATGTGACACGCATGTTGACATCTAGTGATGTGCGAGAATGTAAAAATAAAAATGTCAAAAAGCCAAATAATTTTTTTTTGGAAAAAAAAGAAGATAGTGCTAAAAGGTCATATCCTTGATAGGGAGTTTCCTTTTGCCGGTAAAGACTAGTATGAAAAACTTTCTATTGAACTTTTTTGCCTTAGTAGCTACTGTAAAAAACGCCGGGTGTGACTGGCACTAATGATGATTACGTAGAATTAGCTGATTAACGGTTGCCTTAAATAAATAGCCCACTGTCTGCCCAAGATATCTATTATTAATGCCGTTTTAAAAATTCAGACCTAACCGATAAAAAATGAATTAATGACTCGAGAGACCATCAAAGGCTGAGAGGAGGAAGGGGAATAGGGTAATTTGTAAAAAAGTCATCTTAATGCAAATACAATGGAATCATATTTTTTTTTCTTCTCCAAAGTGATTAATAATTCTAATGTTAAATGAGTTTTGTGTTTTCTTGTAAGATTCTTCAGAAGCTTCAGCGTGTTTAACAGAGGGTTTGTGGCTGGCTCTAAAGTTACATGTACTGTTTAGCAACAAAAAAAGGTTTTCTAACAAATGATCAAACTTTTGAAATAAAGATTTTGTTGTTTTTGTTGTATTCATAATTTCTCGTTTTTGGAGGAGTTATTGGCTGCAACGAATGGTGGTGTTTGTGTTACGTTTCTTTGAAAATCATTTTTACATAATTTCCATACTCCTCTCAAATAGCTATTATTTAACATTATATATTCTGTATGGTTGCGTTTCTACACCGTGGATTTTTTATTTGAATGGTTTTGCGACAGCTGGTTCGGTTTTTTAGACATGCAGTTCCTTGCATATTTATAAGAATTGATAACTTGAAAGGTTCTGAAATCATCATAAGTACAGAATAGCTAGCCTACTTTCTAAAACTGGGGAATTTAAATAGTTTTTTTACACATACAGTAAGTATTACATCAAATTTTTTCTTCATGATGTCTGGTTTATGGTCAGTACTCTTTTCTTTCCCACAACTTCCCAAAAGTTGTGGGAAAGACTGAAAATTTTGCAATGGCTGTAGGGGTACCTATAGATTGATACTCTTTTATGAAGTCCAATGCTCTTTACAGGATTTGTAATCTTGTTGAAACATCAAAATACACTTTGTCTAAAAGTTTGTTGTGTTTTTCTTTATTTGTAGAAACGACTTTCGTCTGGACGTTGGTTGGTCTTCGCCTCAAGGGTTTGCAATCAACAATTCGACTGTGATGCTATAATAACATGGCTGCTTTTCTGAAACCTAAACTTCTGCTGAAGTTAATCTTGGTGTTCCCTGCTGCTTGGTTCGTGTTTGTGCTGTTAGTCGGACTCCACGAAAAAAGCCAAATCTCGAAAGACAATGAAGCGCGCAAAGTGTACAAGTTACCAGACATTAAAGTAAATAATGAAGTGGGCATTGATCCTGGAGAGCATCAAAAATGGACTCAGGAACCCATGCCCATCCCTCTTAGGGACAGCACGCAAGACAGTACTAAGCGTGTAAATAATATAGACTCAGAATTGGAAATAATGAGGCACGAACAGGCCCGACAGAGACAAGATCCCAACAAGGCTGTGCTTCTGCCCCCCAAAGACCAGGAGGGCTTTGGAGAAATGGGCAAGGCTGTTGTCCTACCCAAGAACCAAACTGAGGAACTGAAAAAACTGGTGGATAAAGGCTGGCAAAGCAACGCGTTCAATCAATATGTCAGCGATTTGATATCAATTCATCGGTCTCTTCCAGACATGCGCGACGAAGAGTAAGTACATCTTTTTTTTTTCTTTTTTTTTCTTCCTTTTTGGTCATTTCCATTTTTCAGCCAACTTTGTAGAGATATGATGTCGATGACGTGCAATTTTCATGATTTCTATTAAGCCATTTATCATTTAACCTGCATTAGTTTTGGCGGTGTTTATCTAGGCATCTATAAGAGAAATAAGTCACCATTGTTTGTGGGAATCAGTAAATAACCCCAACATACAAGCAAACAATTGATTTTGAGTTTAGACAAGACTCGTGTCATATTTGAATTGTTTTCCTGTGTAATGAAAGGAACGTCTTCACGTTTTTTTTGGAGAAATTAATTAAGAAATAGCGCTTAAAGTTTGCTCTTAACTGTAATAATTATCATAAAATTGCCTTGAAGTTTTAATTATCACTTTTACTATATGTTTACGAAAGCTAATCAATGATTTTATCATAACAAGTTTTGATTTGGCTCTTTGTGAAATTATTCCTATACTCGGCAATTATTTTTCAAAGGTTTTGTCAGATTATTAACTTTTTAAGCATCTCTATGAAATTCTTATACATATTTTGACATTAAATAGAAAATCGTATCGTTACAAAAATTGTTTATGCATTGTAGGTGAATAACAATATAACACATAAGATAGATACATGGATATGTTAAGGTACTTAGATATGATGATTTAGAAATCAACTTCTTAGAACTCAATTCTGAACAACAATTTCCGCTAAATTGAAATTGAAAGCAGCTTATTCCATGGCTTTTTTTCTCATTATCTTGAACAGTTCCATCTGTAATTGGACTAGTTATTTTTAGCTTTATTTAATAACAATTACAGTTAATGATATGCATTTTTGCATCAATGAAATATGTCGTTCATGTTATTGTATCCAGGAAAGCATCGGGTATGAGAAGAAAAAAACCGATAACGTGCATGCGTATAGGTATCATTGTTGTTAATTAAATACCCCCACAATAAAAAAGAAATATAGCGTGGTTGTAGTTGTATATTTTTTATTGAAATGTCTAACTTCATTCGAGCGGATGCTTTTTAATAACACTACAAAAAAAAAGAAAGGCCAACGTTCTACTAATTTTAATTGAATTTTTTTGATATTGTATACGTCTTCTTACTTTCTTCTCAATTCCCTTATCGCAAAACCCTCATGAGCATGCCTGACTTTAGGCGTCATGAAGTCAAATAAGCAAATTGAAAATGGAATTTTTTTAAAAATATATGCATTTTCTAGTTTATACCAACCTGTACGTTTTAAGTTACAGACAGTTAGAATTTCATGATCCGGCTAAGTTACCTATTTTATGCTTTATCAATGTGAATTTTTTGTTTGAATTTGAAATATTTAAAGATTTTGAGCTTTCTGACTATGAAATGCCACAAGGCGTTTCGAGGATTGGTATGCTCGCCATTTTTCTCCCTCTTATCCACCGAAAACAGGTTAGGGCTTGGCGATTTCTAGCAATAATAGATGGAACTTCATCGTGCTCTCTCTGATACTCCATTCGATGGTGTTCTTTCTCATAAAATCGGCAGCGTCTATCCTGAAGCTAAATTTCCGAGAAAAAGCAATCTCGAAGCTGTTTCAGAACTACTACATCAGAAAAAATGGGGCTACATGGTTATTTAAAGGCCAATCTTTTATGCATGTGTTGTGTGCTACCCATTGCCATGGTGTGAAGCCTCCTTGATTTCCCATTCTTTTTATCAGTGGAGAAACACAACGGGGGCTTAACAAAATTACTTTTTATGTTTGTAGGTGTAAAAAGGAAGGAAAGTATTTAGACAAGATGCCAGACACCAGCGTAATCATTTGCTTCCACAATGAAGCTTGGAGTGTTTTACTAAGGACAGTTCACAGCGTCATGGACAGATCTCCAGATCCTCTACTCAAAGAAATTATTTTAGTGGACGACGCTTCAGATATGGGTAAGTTATTTCACTTTAACCTATCAAGATTTAGTTGTCATTTAACACTGATGAGTACTGATGCATGTTCTTACAACACGACTTAATAAAACATAAACATTCATCAAACTGTCAGGAAGAGACAACCATTACGCATAATCACTAATGCTAAAATTACTACATTTTATATACAATATAGTATTAGTTTTTATTGTTTTTTTATGTTTGTCTATACAACCTTAACAACAAAGTATGTTGAGTATGTTTTATAATTTTGACATGCCAATCATTTGCAGATGTATATTTGAATGTGAATGACTGTTTTCCCATTCATTACAATCAACATTAATCAAACCGACATCGATTGTTTGAAGTCGCATATGTGTTTAACTTGGAAAGCGTTCAGTCACTAAATTAAATTATGAACCGATATTTGCATATATGGAGTGGAGATAAGGGTTAGATTTAAAAAAAAAAATCCAATTTGTTATTGGAACTGTTTTGATGTAATGGATGCGGAAGTGTGTAACCATAACTCGCGGATTGATAATTAAGGAAACGTTTCCTTAATTAAAAGAAACGTACCCTTAATCAAATTTCCTAAATGAATATATTCTACACTGAGGACATCCCAGTTGTCATGTGGTAATAACAAGATCAATTTTTCCATGCTGGAAGTGTAATTATAATCATCGATCTTTTATTTATCATCATTAGGATGCAAGCCTGTACTCTCTAGACGTTTTAAAACTAAATATTTTATGTTCATCTTTAGCCACCAGTCTTTATATACGAGGGTATTTTGTCAAGGAACCAAACTTAATTTATACTGATGATACGAAAGGTTACGTTTTGAACGAAACAATTTCCAACGCCTAAGTTTGCCATTAAAAGATTTAAAAAAAAAATGGTCATAAATAAACCAAATGGCAAACTAGAGGCATTGGATCAATTAATGGATGGCATCTTCACTGCCAGATCGATAGGGATGCAACCATGCTGTTAACTACTTCCAAAGGCAAAAGTTCATTTTTGGTCGTTTGCGATATGCGCCACTTTGGCAGTGATTTGTGAATCCCATTTTTCTTTCGACGCATTCACATTTGTGTCAAAAACATGTGAAAAATCGTTACGCAATGTGTGAATGACGTGTTGGGAGCAACGCAGGGTCTATACACGACGCTAACTTTCTTAAATGTGCCGATTTTCAGACTGGAAAGGTGCGACTAATGGGCTTTACTTTAAAGAGTCGCTTTTGCCATCGCAAATGTGCATGGGGCTTATTTTACTGTAAAGTGTAATCGATTAAGTTTCTTTCCAAATTAAGGTAGCATCGCTATAGGGCCATATAACCAACTTTCTAGACTAGATTTCGGATGATAAACATGTTTACAAATTTGAGTGACAAGCTGTTTCTAACCTCGCTTTTTTTTGAGGAATTTATTTCTTGATTTTCTTTTCTGCTGATTTGAATGTACACTGGAACCGCAAATTTACCATAAACTGTCGCTGCCTCGAGCAGATTTACTTTTTTTTGTTTGCAAAGCAGTGTGTGTACAGGTTCATTTTAACTCATAATACGTCGCATTTAGAAAAGCACTAGTCTTCACGTTGTGTCAAAGGGATGAAGTTTAAAGAGATGGGGAAGATTGAGATACTGGAAAAGTGTGTCAAAATATTTGTGTAAAGGTCAGGGATACACTACATGCGTTGACAAATGCTAAGATCTATCATTTTTCAACTTTTGGAAGCATAACCTCGGACAAATTGCATTACTGATCTGAATTTATTGATAGCAACATTCGATGGTAGGATTGAAACGATTCTGTTATTATACACGAAAGTGGTGTATATGACTTTCTGAGTTTTTCTAACCATTATTTTAGTAAACAACAAGGGGGTATAAAGCCATGAAAGCTCAGTCTGGCAACATATCGGTCTGTTAAGTAATTTTGTGGGTAACATTTAGCACTCGTCTCAGATTAGAGTGGATTGTCAATTGCTAAAATAAAGAAGCGATTTTGTATCATCATATGCCAGCATGTTTAAAAACATCATGTTACATGTTGTCTTAACGTATGTTGCATGCTATAGGGCCGTGTAATTCGGCATAAGAATAACGAGCATTTTTATTTGAGATGTTGTCGGCATGCAGCTGGCCAAAAGTCGGCCTGACTAGACATCTCTCAACCCTGGGGTTTCAACATCCTTCCTGACTCGTTTGAAATGTGAATGATGGAGATTTTCATAACATGGCGATTAAATCTTATTTCCGTATTGCCGTACTGGTGGCACCATTTGCAGAAAAGTGTTGCAAGGAGTACAACCTTGCCCTACTTGCCCCATTCTCTTAATCGAATTTCAAGTAATTGAATCGTTTGCACCAGACCTCTTCTGCCCATGAATGCCATGGATAATGCGCCACTACTCGTTTCATGTGTTCATCTGCCATGCATAGCTTAGGCTAATTTCATTTTTACTTTGATCTTGGTGGCCCTCTTTCTTTACACGGTATACGTCGCTGTCTATAATACTCATCGAACAGAGGCTGGGATCCTGCAGGTTCACTTTAAAATAATGTTAGTGGGTTGTAAAAGGCATTTTAGATCAGGTAAATGAAATTGAAATGATGGTGGAAGAAAGGCTTGCGACGGCTGAAAGTTGGCTTTCTGAAGCAACGGTGCGTAGCATCATATCTCGCTAAGTACGGCACTCGTCGTTTTGTCAGGCTGCTGGTTTCCAATTAGCTTTCTGATGTGGATCCTAATGGGACAACAATTTACGGGTGGCCAACGAGCCAAGTGGAGTGCGGCATGCAACATCCCAAAGGGTTTGCTCTGGGGGTTGGATAGGGTGCTTTTGCACATCCCCCATGCCTCGATTTGGCCAAAACCAACCGTAACTCACGCTTCACTTCCCTTGTCAAGTGGGATTTCTGTATGCTGATGCCATTATGAAACTTGAGCAATCTAACTGCAACGCTTTTTTTTTTCTCCAGAAAGCCGAGCACGTAGTTGGGTTTCTGCAAACATTGTAATTTTATCGGTGGACAGTGCCAGACTGCTGCCATTTATTTCAACTGCCCGTTTTTCCCCCACAAGAGCTTATCTCACAGAGCCGGTTGTGCTTTCTGCACAAGCAACCAATTGCAATTGTTGTGCTTCTTATCCATGGGGTGCTGCAGGTGGGTGGCGATGGAGAAAAGGCTCTAACAACTGTTTGGCAGAACCTCGGCATGCATTCCTGGATGCTTTGTTGATGTATGCCAAAGCCGTACGCAAACGAGATTCCTCTCGCAGAGAGGGGAAACTGGCCCTTGGAGGCTGTTTGTGTCTATAGGAACACCTCATCAAATTTGGATTTTTATTTTACGGCATCGTATAAGCACATCGTTTATTTCCTTCTGCAAATGGCTAGCTTGGTCCTCTGGACCGAACGGTCTAACGCGTGTACTTTTGCGAGTAATCCATGCATTCATGCTGAAAGTTGGCAGGGAACCATCATTGCTCCAGTGTATACGACTTCAGATGGTGAAGCCGATTAACGCCTGGAAACTTTTATTGCTTAATTCTTGGAAAATAGTCCGCGTTCTTGTGGCTGGCCAGCACATAGTTGATGCCTTTTGTGCAACCAACGTACGTGCATGCATATATAGATTTCAGAATATGTGCGGATGCCATGCTGTGAATCAATACCTGCACCGTGTAATCTGGAAGGCCTTTATTTCTTTCACAGAAATAACACGAGAATTAACGTGCGAGGAAATAAGCTTAAACTCTGCAATTATTACATGAAGCCAGCTATATGCATTAGCCACAGCACGGCTTCTCTACGTATGTTGCTGCTAATTTTGTTAGTCACTACACAGCGTTGATTTTTGTTTTAATTTCAGCTTCAAGGAAACGCTAACAGCATATTTGTATGGTAAATAAATGGCTCTTTGGAAATTCTATACGTATCAAACGAGGGGGTTTGAAGCTCTTATGTAATTGTATTAAGGTTTGAAATCTGGAAATAATATATAATGGTTTTTCCCCCTCGTATTTTTAAACCGCTAACTAGCGCAGTTTAGAATAACAGTAAAACTAATAGCCTCTGGATTTTTATCGGCATTGTATGAAATCTTTGAATGATCTCTTGTAAGTGTTTATAGCAATACATGACAAAGATTAGAACAGTGTAAAATTTATTTGCTATAAATACCGTGCAGTGCAAGTATCTTGGCATAATCTCATTGATAAAAGCTGCAACATTGTGCATGTACCATAAACCATACCAGTCTTGTTGATAATATTCCAGAACCTTCGATAGTGTGTTACACTCTGCATAACTCCACCTAAACTTTGGTGAATTCCATGTAAGACTACTTTGAAATTTTTTCTTTCACAAATTCGGAACCGGTGTTAATTTATTTTATCACGCTGTTTATGCCATTGTTTCGTTTTGGCTATTGTGGTTAATTTCCTCGTTATACCATCAGCAGAAAGTTCATCTGCGTCCATGGCAAACTGAATCACCTGCGTAAATGTACATAATCTGCATTGAGTTTGTTGCCCTTCGCCATAAATAAAACGTTATCTTTTCCGCGTGAAACATCCTAAGAAACACATGCAACGCTCATAATACTGGGCAATTTGTGTAATATTTTAATTAAATTTACCTAACTCATCGGTGGTCACTCGAGCACGGTGACTTCTGAAGTACCAATAATTAACGCTAAATAGCCGATTCCATAAAGGATGCACAATTTCAGATAAATACGTTGCAGGGCATGAAAGAGGCTGGCAACGATTTGTAGTACACATGTGCAGATTGTACACATTGCGTTTTATTCGTTTTAATTATATAAAGTGGTTGCCTAAATTAGCCATCCATATTTTTCCTGGACGCCCTCTTCTCCTAATACCAGATTATGGACGTAATTGATGACCATTCGTGCTATTTTATTTATAGTCACTCTTGTAATTATTACCTTTCGAATGAAGCTCAGAGTCGTGTCTCTATCTACATGCAGATCGGATAACGATTTTCCAATCTATCGATTATCTTCAAATTAGCGAACGTTACCTAACGCTAATTTACCACTGACAAATTAGTTTTCCGTTGATGTATCGGAAGCCAATTGCATGCTTTTTCGATAACGAACTCCACTTTGCATCAACTATAGTCTGGTAGTTCAATTACCAACCCTAACGAACCTTATCCCTATTTTTATTCCCAAAACACCCCATTTTTTTTAAACAAAAAACAAAACAAAAAAAAACAAAAAACAGACGTCTTGGGAATGTGGCAATTTTGTTCGTACCTGTCCTGTGTGGCGAAAAGAATCTTCAATAAGGGCACATTGAGTGAAGTGCAGAATATCAAGTAGATCTATATATGCAGAGACTTTTGAAGAACTACATGAAGATACGGAGGGTTTGCCACGGAATAAAAATATCTAGCCAAGACATTAATATTTTTAAGCGAGTTATTTGGGCTGAGCATAGCTAGTCGGCCATGAAATCCATTTTCTGTCTACATCGCTGGCTTCTCAAGCTTGCTCGTTTTTTGTTATGATCAATGGACAGTTTATACAGATTTGGTCGCCAAGAGTTCCTTATTTTCCCTCGGTAACGTACAAACTACATGTGACACCTTCACCCTGGTGTGCTATTGCCTATTATTCATTATAAAATGGCAAAGTGCACAACCATAAAGAACGAAATGTGTATTCTGTGAACCATGAGAAAACGATGCCGTTTCCAAAGGGAAACTGTTCTGACAGCTTTGCAGTCATGTTCTCCTTTTAGGTTCGTATAATCTGGCAATTTGTTTGTATTGGCTGACTGGGGAATAATTCAGCCGTGGTATAAATGGCGAGATTGCTCGGCGTGAGATTTTTAATTGCAACACCATATTAATATTTTATCTCACAAAATGGTCCCTGCGAAATGGAAATAAGCACGTACATACATACAAGAACGAACTTAAAGGACATGGTCTGATTTTGTGTATAGGAAGGGAAATGGTTATTTAATTTTTAAGTGATTCAAAGAATGGTCATATTAGCTGCTTGGAAAACTGATGTAAAGTAACTTGTTTGACAGCCATCTATTTATGGGCATACATGGTGTGCTTGTGTTTTTATCATCTCAGAAAAATCGGGAATTATGCTTGAAATTTGTGTTAAACACCAGTTTATGCTTGCATATTTCTGCTCGAGTCTGGGGATCTCGAAAAGATATTTTATAAAAAATCACAAACACATTAATTTTTTTTTCAAATTTCCTAGATACATTATTCAGATTCTTTATGAAAATATTGTGGTGAATGAACGTGGGAGAAGGCCCTGCAATTGTTGAAACATGTTGATCCTGGTATATAGTACAGCTTTATCGAAATTAAATATATTTTACAATTTTATGTACATGAATACTCGCAAAGTGACGTTTTCCAGAAAATTCTAAATGCACTTCTTATCTATATTACCATGGAGTCTAGACAATCATCACCATAAGTAAATGCAGACTGGTTAAGTTTACGTGGCTTATTTCAAATTATATCTAAGTGAAAACAGTACATATTCCGTACATACATATGCCTACCATATGACATTTGTTTTCTGACTGTAGGATACAGAGTTGAATTGAATTTCTGCTGTGCAGCTCTATGAGTAAAAAAAAAATCTGATTATATAGTCTCACTCGTCTTTATGTATATCTTCTTCGCGGTGTATGTTTTTCAAGTAACGTAAGTGGTGCTTTTTTTAGTATCCACCACTTGCGTTAATTTAAAGCCATCGTGTATGAAATGCACGTTCAAGTTCGGTATAGAAAGCTTCATGAAATGCATTTGCTCCCAGTCGTGTAATTATTTGCGAAAGCTTGCAGAGATTGCCATCCCAAGGGGCAATAGTTTAACACCAGCTTAAAGCAAACAGGCGGGCGCATCATTTTAGTGCTTCTTGCAAATGTTTCTTTTGAAGCAAACCTGGGCATCAGGTTTAATTATTATACTACACAAACGTTCCCATGAAGGCTTGCGTTGCGTTTGGGACCTCACTGTATACGCTTTCGGTAATATTGACCTTTTTATGTGAACTCTGAAGCCACAATTGTTGAAATAAAGCGATGTTAAAGAGAAACGTTCGCCGTTTATAATAACTCGGTGCGGGATAAACGTCCTCATATAAAAATTGTTATAGGACATCTACACCTATGCAGTCCTATTTATTCTGAATGGAAAAAAAAATCTCTGGCGCGGTTGATCCTTTCCGAATGGCTTTCTCATTTCTGAATAAGCCGTTTTTGATAGCGTAGTTTTATGAGTTAGGCATAAATACAAAAGGAAAAAAAAAACCCGCTTTTTATACCTCGGAAATTTGAACCTTAAATTTAATGTTGGGCCTCCTATACAACGAACGCCATTCCATTTCTTGAGACGCTGGCTTTGGAGAACTGATGCCCATACATCCTTGGGAGTCGTTATGTGAACCATCTCGTGTTTTTATATTTGGGAACGGATGCTGCCCCCTTCAAACCGCCAAAACCTCATCACGGACTGTGACCAAAACTGCGAAATACATTTTTGGAGTGATGATCTCCGGAATAATTGCTTAGCGGTCGTGGAAACCACTCTGTAAAGACCTTTGGCCTACTCATATGTACAGGGTGCTCTTCAGATGCAAGAGCATCCTTCATCTAATCAGAATTTTTATTTACTCAGTGGGGCTTTGGGCTTTTTCAATTGGCTGTAGCTGACGTCTATGAATCGATCATGTGTTGATTTGAATGAAAATGTGATTATAGAATGGGGGGAAATGTTTTGTACCGAATACTGAGGCACATACTCACTTGACCAGGTTTGATGCCTGTACTCAAAGGTCATCTATACGTTTATTGATTTACAAGCTCTTACTATGGTTTAAAGCTCTCTCGTGCGCTATAAAAGTGATGTCCACTTTGGTAATATTCTGCTGAAGCTACATGCCCTTTCCTTTACACGCATATTCGTTGTTAAACTCGGTTTATAGGTTTCGTTATTAACTATAACATCTTCTTTTGGTAGAACCATCAGTGCTAGTTGATGCATATTCAACGGACTTACTTTTATGCTTTTTGAAGGAGTAAATGGACTTTCGCATTTAAAAAATGAATGAGTGATGAGTGGAAGTTAGCACATTTTTTGTATGTGTTATTCAAAGTATTTAGTGGTAAAAACACACGATATTTTCTTAATAAGTTTGAATGTAAGGAATCCAAAAATCTAAATTTAAATGCAGAGCCAGTGAGGCTTGATAAGTTAATTAGAATTCTAGCATTATGGTATTTGATGTTTATTCCCAAACTTGCATATAAATTGAACTATTAACTCGTGCTATACCGACTTCTTAAAGCAGATGCAAATTTTAATCCATTGCAAATTATAATCAAGCGGAAGCAAATATTAATCTCTTATAAAAAATACAGAAAATGATAAATGTCAATATCCTAACGCTTTTCGTGGCTGTTTTTCATGCCTCCTACAGTGTATGTATATGCAATTTGTAGAGTGGATTTGGGATACACGTTATAGTGTGAAACATATTTTCAAAAATGTTTATTCGCGACCTTATAAACGGGATAAGCACTTAGAAGCGCGAACTGCTCTCATTCTATTAATGTATTTTCTTCTCATGTAAATAATAAATCCTGCGCTTAAAGATGGGACACAATTACTTAAATTGTTTAATGGTGCCATTCCTGCTACTTATAAAACAGTCCGTTGTGCTAATTTAATACAAAGGTTCCTGAAATATTCGGGCTAATGAGTTTGAGCTTATATGTATACTCTTTTGAGAGTAAGATATCTCTTCAAGGACTTTTCATATTCATAAAATTAGCTCATTTTAATTTATATAACGCTGGCGCATAAAATGACTGGATTATTTACTTTTGCGTAAAGTAACTACTTGGTGCCAAAAGGCCAGCATATTTATGTTTTAAGGTTTCATTCTC
>JAQGAE010001535.1:0-22464 GCA_034696685.1 Julus scandinavius
TTCATGATTAAAGGGGTTAAAGAATGATTTCCTTTGTTTTAGAACATTATTATATTAAATTGAATTAAACAAAGCTAGCTACAATAGGAAGCAAAACCAAGCTAATTCCACCCACCTGTTGTACTGAAGTCGTGTTGCTCCACAACTTGATCAATCCCCAAGTTTCTGTTCGAATAACCAGTGCTGACTTTCTTCAGGAATGGAATGATGTAGAGGAAGAGACAGAATTGTGGTTCATGGCTTTTACAACTATATTTTGTGATCGGTCACTGATGAAATCTCGGAAATCATTAGGTTTATATTGGAAATCCGCTTGATGCAAGAAAGATGGAAATAAACGGTCCTAGCCACGGTGGTGATAAGTTTTTTCAGACGAGTTTGCTCCCAGAATTCATCTCTTTTGGCCACGATATTGAAACTTAATAGTCAGGGTTCATCATTTCAACGGCGTTTCATGAAGGCTACTAAATTGATGACCGCCTATCCGTCATTTGTAACTGTTTGACAAGGGTCAGAGCCCAGTTATTTCCTGCAAAAAACGTATAATGAATCTCCTAAATCACCGGCGGTTGGATTTCGTTACGTGACCACGTGGGGGTTCTTCCTCACAACCTATAATAGGATTTCACATTTTGGTATATGGGAAGTCCTCTATCTTCCTCGCTCTTAATCGTCTACGCCCATGTATCACGTGGTATCAGTGATCGAATTCGTTCGTTGTATTGAGTCAGGTTTTTTGTTTCTGTTTTTACAATATTATAGATCCAGGTACCACATAGTGGAATCGTTAATATTTCTATCCGGTATTAAATTTTTTTTTTGATTGACCCTCATGTCGATCCATATTTATTGAGCCTAGATGGACGAAGGCCTGTTTGTTCGCCTGAGGACAGCTAAAATCAATAGTAATTACAAGCTGATTTAAGCCGATTGTGTTGGATAAAAAGGTTGGAAGAATTAGATTATGGATAGTAGGTAAAAACATTTTAAAATCTAGCTTTTATAAGCAAATTATGACATATTAAATTCATGATATTAAAGCGTTATTATATGAACACATTTTAAAGTTATTTTAAAAATTAAAATTAATTCAAGTTTAGTTAACATGGCATTACAATACTAGACTGCAAATTTCGTATACGATTTTTGATGATGACAAATTTGTATTCGTGGAATATTTTGAAAGTATCTAAATTGTTTTCGAAACGCATTTTAGAGAAACTTGTATATATATTTAGTACAGTCCAAGGGGTCGTCACATTTTTATATCCAGAGTTCAAAATGTCTTTTATAACAAAACGTTTATAATTTCCTTATAATACCGAACATAATTGTTTTTATTTTGTGCTTCTATTTTGATTTATATCATTTATTTCTATCAGAAATTTCTGCGTGTCACTAATCCACCCGATATCGTGTTTATACAGTAATTGGGTTTCTATTAAGCTTCATTATTTGATTATTTGATGTTACGAGAATAAATTATTTATCCATGGATAGTAAGGATGTTAGGCTGCTGATTTACTTTAATTTTGAAATTGCAGATATTTAATTCAGTTGATATTTCATGTGTTTGTGTAAAAAACCAATTGAACTCGATTAATTTGTTGGCTTTGTTTTTAAGCTATAACAGAGCTAAGACGATAGATAAATATAAGTTATATTGAGGAATCTCGTGAAGAACTACTTCAGGAGATTGAGATTCACTTCAACACAGTCAAGTAGAACATATCTCATATGTACAAAAAAGTCTCTCACTTGTTTATTATTGACAACGTGTATAAGAACAATGACAAGTCTTGCAAATTCATAAACCGTAAAATATGATAGAGAGGCACGGAAACAATTTAATATTTACACAATCTTTGGCTCATTCATATATTATTACACTATGCATAATTGAATTTCATATATAGAAGCAATGGAAGAATAAAATATATATTTAATGAATATCAATAACTCAGTTTGCAAGTAATATTTACATCCTACCAAAGTTTAATCAAAACAGGAAATGGGGTAGATTTAAATAAGTGCTATTTTTTAAACTTCTGAATTCTGGAAAACTTTAAATATTTTGTATTCTTAACAATTGCGCTACTTTCCTTTTGAAAATGTGCAGTGAAAACGATGAAGGTTTAAACTAAACACGGCAGTTAATTTAACATAGTTTGCCAGTATAACCTGAATTGACAATATTAAATAATGCGTTGGATGGTCAGTTTTCGTCTACGAGTGTATTTGTATTATTTGTCTAGACATGTTTTTCTTATTTTTTTTATGGATAAAAGCAGACAAATTCAAATATGTATTTCAAACTGGGACTTTATATGAATAATATCTTGTATTTAATAACAATTGGTAAAGGGGGCACTGCGACAGTTAATGACGAACATAATACGACATAATTGGGAATATCGAGTTTTCTGTCAGTTTCGCACAAAGATTTCGTTTCCCAAGTATCTGATCGTTTGAAAACAATGGATAACATATTATATACATTTGAAAATTCACAATTTCAATTGTCACACTTAACCTGAATATGACCGGCTGCACAAACCTTTAGTAATGTTAGTAAAATATTAAAACAATCCGAATTTCCAACTAAATTCAGTAAGGCCTGTCCAACCGGTCAATGTACTTTACTCCCGAGTTAACAATCTCAAGTATTGTTCAATTAACAATATAATTAACTTAACAATTGTGCGCCACTTGTGCATGAAATAATGTGCTGCTTTCTTCTCGATAGTAAGCTTAAAAGATAGTATTTAATAGACAATTAATAACGAAGGGGTCAATGAACTAGTTTAGTATATTGGAAATTGATCAATCTTCCTTCAATTTAACCTGACCCTGAGTTACTTAATAATTCGTATATGAGATGGAATGATTTTTGAAATTTGTTTGGAAAATTTCGATTTTCAAATTTGTAATTTCATTTCACTGAACTTCAAATAAGTTCAGTTTGAAAATATTTTGGGCTGTAACGTTCTCATTGGGTTACGTTTATACGATATTATTAGATGTTTGTTATGAGTAAATGGAACTGAAATCAAGCAGCTATAAGAGCATTCCCAAATTTTAATCTAATGCAAAATCAACATCTATGTAACAGAGCCTCCTTAGGTACTTCATTAATAGCAATGGTAAGTTTAATTCCCGTTGTTAACATATGTTGTGCTAGGGTAAAATTAACAATTTACAGATGCAATTAATTTTAACGCTTACCTTGTTCAGATGTAAACTACAATGCAACAATTTCATGCAAACAGTGATAGTTGTAATTGTTCTATATTTTAAGTTGTATCGACATAATTGCTGACATCAAATGCGGGAATGTTTCACATTGACATAAAGGGCATTTTATTCTCAATTATACAATACTGTAATGTAGCTTGTTTTGCTGTATTGCTTCCAATTTGAGAGAGTTATTGGTAATAATCAAATCTTCAACGAAACCGTTGACCTTTATTTTGATTTATACCAATAAAAGTGCCATAGCAAATTATCTTCAAATATGTGGCATGAATACTTGTAAAATATAAACCAATGGGATTTAGTTCGCTTTAAATTAACTAATTTTGCATAACGAAAAGTAAATACTGACATTGATGCTTTCTCGACATTTAGAAAATATTTAAAATAATTTGATGTAATGAAAAAAACACATTTTACATTAATTTGGTTTTAAAAATTAAAAATGTATTATTGTTAATGCATTGCTTTAATTTTGGAATCGTATTGAGAAAATATCATATGCCGTGCATAAAATACACAAACCAATTATCATTAATAAAACAACTTCGAAATGTTAAATTCGATTCACTGACATATTGTTTCAAGGAAGGCTCTGTACTATGTATATGCGGTGGGCATGTTTTGTATTTCAAAGTTTACAACGTGTTCATGTCTTTTGAAATTGACAATGTTCATTTTATTTGTATAATTTCAATTGAAAATATTTACTCGCCAAAATAACAGGCGTGTCATACTTTCATACTATCTACATTGTATATAAATGCACTTTCGCCTTTACATACTTTGCATGTGCATTAGTGATGACATTGGCTCACGTACCCATTGTGAATTTTAATTTTTTTTTTAAATAGATACTTTATATCAAACGCTAAAATTTATCAGTACATAATTTCATACGTTGCAATGAAATACACAATGAATTGTAAGATTTTATGACAATTTTAAATATTAACTATAGTGGTTCTTGCAATAACATGAACTAAATGATCCAAAAACATTAAATAAACGCCCTATGTGTGCATAAATACCCTGTAGCATGCATCTTAAGTGGCTCTTGGTAATTCCTTGAATTCTACTCCCTGAAATTGTAACGATTTTATGCAAAAACTTAAGATCCTGTGGTATCAGTCAGTTTTGAAAAAATCAAACAATCCAACTTCTTTAAAATTTAAAATTTACTATTTAGAAATACACTTATATTAAATATTAATAATGTCAATTTTCGAAAGTAAGACTAGTTAGTGCACATAAATAAAAATAGCGAAAGGAATAAATATCCAGATATGTGGAATTCATTACAAAATCTTCGCTGTATTTCACACTATGGCTTGCCTATCACATTTTTCAGTTTTAATTTGCATCATGTGAAAATAATAGAAAAGATCCAAACGTTGGGGTGTAACATTGTTAAAGAAATGTTCAAACTTATGATTAATTTATCTAATTATATGAAACTGGTAAGTTATTTTCAAAATTTCATATGCAAAGAATTGGGATCTCAATTATAAATAACTTTTAAATGTAGATGGAAACATTCAATTTTCCTTGAATTTTGTATGCGTCAACAACCTTATATGAACCTGAAGTTTAAACTCCAGTCATTGGTCACGTTTTTCATATATCATAACAGTGTGCTTAGATTTTTCAAACTGTACAAAATTAAACTTTCTCATACTGTACCAACCATGTTTAGATAAAACGTCCCAACGAAAGATTGGAAAGAATGTGAAGCAAAAGCAGCCATTTTTGTTTTATAACATTCCAATGGTATTTCTGGATAGTGCCTTACAGTTGAAATAAAAGTAAGATCCAGATGCAATTCGTCATTTATGGCGCATATCCAAAGCAAATGGATATTGAATCACATGCAAATTGAATAGTAATTTGTAATGACAAACGCCATTCTAGATACCAGCATTGCCAATATTTAGACCATTTCATGTTTGTTAACTGTTTGTGACTATTCAGTCGAGGAATTGTTAACCTTGAGGCCTAAATCGTGGGCAAACATGACGATAAAATCAATGACAGCAGCTGAGGATGTGTAGCAGCACACTTCCAGGTCTCCTCTTGCAGTTTTATACGTCATGATTCAATTTCGTTCACGTGAATGCATCTTCTGAGTTTGTTTATTATGCTTTTTCATCCACTCCAAGTCGTAAATCATTTAAATCATATTATTCCTTGAAATATGAGGAGTGCTATTTGCTCGAATTTGAGGGTCTTCTCCACAAAGCCAATAAGTAGTCATTTTGCCTTTTCCCTGAAATGAAAAATTATTGTTTAGAACGCGAATGGTTTCATGATTTAACTTTTCATCAAATAGTCCCTGTTAATTAAAAACGATTTATTATGAAAGATGAGAACCTTCTAAACAGTGTAGACATTAAAAAACCAAAACATCATTTCCAATATACAAGACCTTTAATTGTCATTGCAATATGCAGTGACCAAGGTTATACCGAACCTTGGGAGTAGTAATTACATTTCAGAAATTTCATATTAAAGAAAGTATATTATCAAAGATAGATCATAAAATTATGCTGATAACATTTATATATATTTCAAATTTATTTAAACGTTTTTATATTGATAAAAATTTGTTTTAAAAGCTGTGCTTTATAGTACAGGACAAAGTACAAATGTCTAGCGGGTATTTTGAGGATATCCACTACTTTTTCAATTTTTTTTCGTCTTGAGATGACCTTATTGGTTAGAAATCTAAAACGAAATAGACCATTTACCTTCATTTCCACTTCTCCTCGCAATTCCAGTTTAAAAGTACGAAACGTGTCCAAAACAGCTTTTGTATCAGCACTCACATGAATTTTCAAAGCTGTAATTGAAAGAAAATGTTTATTAAAATATCATGGCTTAATGTCTCTTTCTTACATATAATTGTGATTACGTCGACATGAAACTCATTACCTAAACCGTTTGATTCCATACGGGAAGCCGTGTTCACCGTATCACCGAATAAGCAATATCGTGGCATTTTTAGACCGACAACTCCAGCCACACATGGTCCTGTAATAGATGAAAATATTAGAGTTAAAATTTATAAAAAAAACAAAAAACTCGTTAGACGAACTATCTTGATATTTCTCAGCTATACGACATTTACAGTAGTTTGCCAGAGAGTTCGATCATTTCCTTGTATTACGAGGCTAATAAAGGTCTGGAATGATTGCATGGCCATTTAATTAAGGATTGGTTGCACCAGTCTGGATTGTACCACTTAATTACTTAGTACTCGTCGTTCATTAATGAATGACCTCGTCAAACATGGCATCACTGTATGATTTCTATCTATAGCCGTTGTCATGCACTTTAGTTCTGCATTTTCTGTAAATTTATTTTATTTCACTACAACATGCCATGGCATGTTGTAGTGAAATTAAAGTAGGACCATCGGTAAATGAATTTGAAATTCAAAAATTGAGGACACGGTCCTCCTAATTAAATAATTCGCCCAATGCTAAACTAGATCCAACATTCATCTATTTTTCAAGAGGATAGGTCATTATACCGGCAATTTTGCTAGTGTCACCCCAATTGCATTTCCAAATTGGCACGGAGGTGCTGGAAATTTAATAATTAATGTCAATGTTTCCCCTAGTACATGACTAGGAAAAATGTCGACTAAAATAGGCCATATCCACTTTTAATTGGAGTGAACAAATTTTCCGCTCCGAATTTCATTAGCCATTGTTTGACTACGCCGCTGCAGTCGAGGTTACCAGTTGTCTAATGCGCAACTGGGGATTTGAAATCTTTGGCAAACATCTCTAACTCGTTTAACGCAACACTAGGGGTTTGAAATATGAAAATGTTGGAAACCTGTGTGCATTCCAATGCGCAGTTTTAATTGCTCCCCTGGCCGGTGTCGAATAGAGAAACTTGTAATGGTATTCAACAATGCCAGAGACATCCGGGCAATTTCACGGGCATGCAAATTCCCATTGCGTCCTGGCAATCCAGATACGACCATGTATGCATCGCCTATGGTTTCCACCTAGAAAAACAAGAGATTGTTCATTGGAATGGAATGTTAGAGGTAGTTGTGTAAAGCAACACGTTTTTGTTTGCCACCAGCATACCTTGTAAACGTCGAAATTTTCGATGATGGAGTCAAAGCAAGTATACAGATCGTTCAAAAAGTCAACCACCTGGAAAAAAAATACCAAGTGCATAAGTTCGTATTTCATGAAATGTTAAATGACACGTTAACGAAGGAATTGTTTTTAAAAATTAGGTGCTCGTTAACACAATTTTTCTTCACATCTATATATTATACGATACTGAAAAATCATTTCTAACATTGAAAAGAGTTGTAGTGACCAAAAAAAGCATATTCCTGCTTTTGCATTTCTATAATAAACCGAAGCAATACTGATGTTTGTGTTGCTCATATTAATTTTTTCGTAAAGTTCTATAGAATAACAAAATATTTAATTTGGATTTCAAGAGAATACCGGAAATCTGATTAATGCAACCCTTATTTCTAACCAATCTTAGGTTCGTACATAAGATTGTATTACAATGTAACTACGAAAAAGATGTTTACCTATTGCAAGAAGTTCAATTTGTGCGTAACATGATATCTGATCTCAATCGTTCGATCAAACATCTAATAATATTTGTCATTCGGTGCAATGGCAAATTGGGATTTCATCTAAAAGGGAAGTGAAAGTAAGATGCTGCGTGGGTCATATTTGCCCCTTATAAATGAGGGTAGGCAAACATTACAAACTCGTTAGCTATGCGGAAAAGCCTTAACTTTGAGCTTGTTATTAAATTTCAAATGTCAACAAAAGGAAATGCATAATTAAGAATATTGCATATATTTTGTTTATTTAAACAAGCTTCAGCTTCCTACTGTCTGAAATAACAACAAAGCATAATTTATGTTAGTTATAAGCAGAAAAATGCTTGGGTGGAATAATACCTGATTAGAAGGTTTAATTTAATAAACTCTGAATTCAAACAGTATATTTTGATTGTTGTTCAAAATATGAACAATCAAGTAGCACAGTCCTCTACAATTTGGCAACAGGCTTAAAAATGTAAGTCATGCGATCGTTTATACTAACCGATTTTTGCCTGTTTATAAGGTATTTTTTCTTATTATATTTAAATTATACGGATGTTTTACACTACGCAATTCTTAATAATACAAGTTTCCATCTGTTGTTAATAAATTCATCTTGTTTCCACACGTTTTTTTTTTTATTTATTATTTTTTTTTTTTGTATTTTATTATTTTTTTGAAAATATAATTAAGCATAAATTTTACTGATGTACAGATTACGTCAAAGACTTCATTTGTAGTTAAGAACTTTTTATTTTGTCTATTATTCTGAATTGCAAACAGCGACAGCGATTGTTTTTTTCGGATCCAAATATAGATAAAATGGTGTGTCTTTTAAATGCGTATTTGTATGAAACTAATGTAGCAGGCTTTGATCGATACCAGAATCACATTAACTATTCAGCTTGGCCGGTTTTTTCATAAGGAAACAAAAAAAAATGACGCGTACACCTAACAAATGTTGCATCATAATGGATGACCTAGGACTGGGTCACAAAGGAAAACGTCGTTACTATGACAACTCCTCTAAGGTGGAGACAATAAAGATGTTTGATGTTAGAGGTAACAAGCAAGAAAACATAGACAAGGAAGAACATCTGCCATCCAATTAGGGTGAATAATCCATCAGTTTTAATTAGGCTACATGAGCTTCAAATCTCATAGAAAAGTTGTTACGCCTTACTTAATTTCTGGAGAATTGGAGTTGTTATCACGATTAATCGATTGAATTCCGCAAATGTCTTACGCAGCAATTCCACGAATTGAATAATTGAAATTCGAACTAGGACTGAATTGGATTCAACATAGATCGATACTTAATTTGATATATCTTATAAGATATATATATTTTGTTATATATAACAAAAGTGTCCAAGTCAAAAAATTTAAGCAGCAATAATAAGACGCGATTATTAAGTAGAAAAAAGGCTTAACTAATAATTAATACTTCAGATAATAAGCTTTGAGTTTCAGTAAACTTCAGGCAGCGTTTGCGACCGATAAAAAACAAGCTATTTTCAGCGAAATTTTCTTTCTTTTATCTAGAATTTTCTATTTTATTATAGGATTTTTTAGAATCATTGTTTGTCCTTATATAACGTTTTTAGTCTGCAATAAACCAAGCGGCGTCAAGATATATAAAAGCTGCGAGCGGAATAATGCCTTAAAAATGCGTAAAAAATATTCAGTGTTTCTAAAGGGTGAGGAATCTGCGTAATCTTTTCTCCAATGGTTTTCATTTGGAAACATCCAAACCTTGGGAATGCAGTCACAAATTTAATAGAAAACTTCTGAAAACTTGGGTTTCAAACTGATAGCAGAGTTTTTCACTGCATTCTAGAAAAATACATTCTATTGTTCGATCCTGGCATTCACTTATGACGATGTTCCTTTAGCGAATTTTGGAGTAGCATTTAAGGACAATACTGCATACAGTAGTTTATTCCCAGACAGGTATTCAGCATAGAGCTGAGATAATGCTATTAGAACGTTTGTCATTTTCACCCTAGTTGCATTGCACACATACGTATATATTTAATAAAAATTCAGGCATGTTCTATGTGTAGCTCAAGCAAGCCATGTTTCTCGTCTACCGGAAGCAGTTCAATGTTTATATGTAATTTTAAATGACATATCTTTTAATAGGATATAAATACGTTATAATGCATAATTCAACTAGTACTTTATGTACATATGCATGAATTGTGTTATTTTGTTCATGAATTTATTATTCTGAAGCCTGAATTGCCATATAATATTTATGAGTTTATATATATGTATGCAAAAATACATATTACAGTATACTGTATATAGATTGCATACATGAAAAATAAGTTTTCATTTTTAGAAACTGTATATTGGGTTAGATCCAAAGCTCTATTTTTCATTATGCACTGCCTGCTTTAACACCATTTTACAATGGTGTTTTTTAACTGGTGTGCCGGTTATTACATTTTTCCCAAAATGTCATGACTTTTTGATATATGTTTAATGAAGCAACTTAAATTGGGTCAAGCTATGCCAACATTTTGCCCCTTTTCACTTCTTTATTTTCATTGTGGAAATACTGTTTTACAAGAATTTGCTTCTGTATTTTATTAAATTTATCTCAACAGTTTTATGACTCTAATATACTGAAACGATGTTTTACAAAGCTACGGAAATTTCCACGAATTGATAGTTTGGTATACTTGCATTTCATTGTTTTTCAACCGGTGTGTCGCGACAGTTTGGGGCTTAGTTTTCTTCACTTCACAGACCATATCATTGGTAAGGGAGATCGAAATGCAACATTAATGCACCGCTTTACTTACTTTTAAAAGCCTCATTTACCCGAGCGATGGCGCCAATGTATAAATACGTGATACAGGACTTTTTTTTTCTTCTTACAAATCCCTTAATATCAAGGGTGTCTGAATAGGTTGACAAACGACAGCCTTTTTCTCTTATTACTTTGTTTGAAGGGGATTTAAGGTTTGCACAAAAGGGCGCCATTAGGACTTTTCCCATCATTCCTTTGCTGGTCGTATATCTCGACTTGTACAAATACGAACCCAATACCTTTTCCAATTTCTTGTTTCGTGACATTTAGGCGCAATTTAAATGCAATAGATCCGGTCACGTATGCACTTACACAATAGGAATCAATAGAAATACTAGGATGACAAATGAACTTTGGGTTACCAACAACATCGCAAATGCGGTGAAACCAAAGTGAAATATAGTCCAATTAATATTAAAATCTCAAATCCATGTGCACATCTCGTATAACACAAAAGATTGGCCTACTTTCTGTGTTAAATTTACTGTAAAAATGATGATGTAACGATGCCACTACTCACGGGTTCACCACAATACGTTAGAAACAAATATTTTTGTTTTGATAATATCACAAAACACATTAATTTTGAATGAAAAATGCCTAATTTTAAACTAACCATACAATGCTCAGATGTGGTTTTGTACTGACACACTGAAAACTCAAAATGTACAAAAACGCACACCAAATGTGTAAAAAAGTGGCGAACACATAAATGTGTAAAATTACCTATTTTTATATGTTATATAACACATTTGAATGTCAAAATGCACAGTAGTGTGTTGTCAAAACACACTTTGACATATAAAAATAGGTAATTTTACACATTTATGTGTGCTTTTTTGCACATTTTGAGTTTCAGTGCAGAAATTGCACTAATTATAGATTTAACTGTTTTCATGATTAGTATAATAAGTGCATAATCCCTTTAATTGACATTGAACTTCAACACCAAAGTAAACAGTTATACAATCCTGCTCAACTTTAGTCTTAAAACCATCGTCATCACTAGAAATCATTCATCTTGTGCTATTTCTAATCATCATGAATGAGATTCTCTAATACAGCATTCTCATTCCACTGACGTCATATATAGACGACCCTAGCTGAAGTATTTGGAATTTGTAGGGATTGAGGTCTGGGTATGTTGGAAATGAAACGTGCTACGACTTAAAAAGTAGGAAATGAATAATCTAGCCATCGAGGGTGTTATCACGTTGAAATCTAATTGAATTCCTTGTGATGCACTCACTTGCATGGGGCTGCTCTGTGCCGATAAAGCCGTAAAGCCAACGATATCGCTAAAGTAGATGGTCACGCTGTCAAATGCTTCTGCGGTGACCGATTCACCTCTGATTAACTGACCAGCCACAGACCTACGAATGAAATGAAGATGAAACGAGATTAAATACATGATTAGAAGAAATAAAGATGTGGGTGATCCAAGAAATTAGTTTTTCTCCTTTCATTCTTTGCCTAAATTCATTCCTGTAAGATTGATGGTGGAAGTTTCTGATGTGTCGTGCTACGAATTCCAATCGGTGGTGTTTTGAAAATTGTGGGATAAAACAGCCGATTTGGCAAACTTGACTGTTTATGTGAAAGGCCTTGTCATAAGCATAAATTCAACATAGACCCCCCCTAAAACAAGCGGATAAAATCGAAAACAGGAAATGGTGCGCTTTTCATAAATGAAATGATTTTCTGCAAATCATGGAACATCTCTCGGAAATGGTATTCATCTATTTCTAGGCCATTTTTGAATGAAGCAGTTTGTATAAATGCTTTTGTTTTGGCACAAATGAAATGTATACATTTAAAGCGAGTGCGCAGAAGCAACATATTGATTGTCTGAGAAACTTTCTATTAAATACGTTAACTTATGGGACCATTCAAAAAAGACGTCACCGAAGTTCCTTCAAGAATTTCCTTCCTGCTACCCCCTTCCACATGGTGTCCATTTTAACTCATTTTAGCCCAATCCCAGTATATTCCTTAAGAATCTACAGTATATTGTATGTTGAGCACTAAAGCTTTCTTTTTGACTGCCCATAAAATCTATTAATAAGTGCCAGCTTGTTTTACATTTACAAATTTGATAAAAATGTAGACAATAACTAGTAATCCCCATTATATAAATTAGATGACTAAAATGACTAGTTTTCTATACCTTGGCAGAAGTTGATATAAAAGCTCTTCACATCTGCGTTTTTCCTCTAAGTAATCCGCAGTCCTTTCCTCCACCAGGGATTCCAGGTTATTTGCGTATTGCTCCATCCGAGAAAGCAGATTATCCAAAATATTTCCGCTTTCATTGTCCCTGTTAAAACAAAGAAACGCAAAAACCATGATTAATAAAAAAAAAATATACATATATAGACAAGTAGGCCTACTTTAACCAATGCAGTTCACTTGCCACAAAAATGGGCTTAGGCCAAAGTGACGAATTCGTAGGTGGTTTTGCAAACATAAGCTATTATCACATATATCTCTTACAAAAAAAACCTTTTACTGGAATGGAATGCTGGAATGAACGTATTCTCGGAAGTAGGCCTCCTCGGAGCGCTCGTAATATGATCCTGACGGAAGTGGGACATTAACATACGATGCAAATGATATTGCTCGCAATTACGGGCATAGTGCTAACTATATGGCGATATGCAATTATACACATCTCCAGCACAACAACGGGTGGCGTGGGACATAACCCAGGAACACTACTATATAGACACGTACGTATTTAAGCACCAAATTGCATAATATGTAATGCATTCAGCATGGTAATTTCTTCTTTCGAGAGTTAAATTTAAGTTAGGTGAAATTTCATTGTATAACAAATTCTACGCGTTGATCTTATTATGTAAAATTAAGTTTAAATATTACACACTTTGTCAGAAAAAAAATGTGTAATTAGTTTCTAAGCTGCAAATTTCCAAGACAGTATTATATACATGATTCACAATAAATGGGCCATAATGTAACGTGTTATCCACGTTTTGAAAACGCCCATGATACACATATCGGGCCTAAATGCGGACCAAATTTAACCTAAATCCACACTTTGTAACCTTCTGCTAACATTTATGCTGCTATTTGTGAAATACTATCATTAGGGTAATTTTCTTAATGTGAAGACATGATTCATTAATACCTTATTTTATTATTTGGGGAGGAGGGGGGGGGGAATATAGCTCTTGATGTGCCTCATATTATGGTCCATATTTAGCAAATGATGGGCTAATTATTTAGTCAAACAATTATAATTACGAACAATAGGTATATAGATGCAACCAAACGTTTGCATATTTGGTTGGGGCATAGCACCCGGCAATCATATGGGTGGGTAAAGCCATACCTTAGTTATATATGTATAGACAAATCTGGCCATATAGTGTCCAATTTCTGATCTAGCTATATATGGAATGAGTTGTATATGCCCATACATGTGCCATATCGGGTTTTTCCACCCGGGATGTACTATTAACATGTATAGTAGGGGAGACCAGGGCACAGTGGGACACGGGGCACAGTGGTACAACGTCTTTATAAAACCAGGTTTTATGAGAAACCCAATGCTTTTGATTTGCAAAGAAGCTGTATGCAGCACTCTTTCATTAACCAAAATTTCTGCGATCTGACACAAGTATAGAAGAAAATATTTGCAGTTAAGTTTTTGTTCTTAAAAAGTAATTATTCAACTCGCAATTGGATTTTTATTCTAGGTGTAATTATAAAACATTAGTAATGCTGCTATATACTATTGACAAGTGTGTATATCCAGCTATAATTTCAAACTAAAGTTTATGTTAATTAGTCATGTGGTCAGCTGTAAGTCCTTATTCAAATCAAATTGGTTATACGAGGTACAGTGAACCACAACATTATGGGGTACAGTGGGACATGTCCCAGCATACCCCAATTGATGTTTTTTGAAAATATTTTTATATTTTCTCATTAATCATAACTTTAAATAAAAACAATGTTTAAATTTATGTTATAAAGTAAAAAATGGTTCACAATCACAGAAAAAAACCATTTGGACAAGTAAGCAGTGAAAATATCAATGCTGCTGTAATTATGGTTAATTTTAATCGTTTTTGTAACTTATACTTGGAATTTAAAATTGACGTGCTGAATTAAACACAATTAATCAATGTGGTGTTCTTTTTATTGTAAAATTTGTCTTAATTTCGCGTGGACCACTGCACCCCATGTTATGTTCCACTGTGCCCCGCTATAGGAACACGGTGGGGCAGTCTGCGCAACCAACTTTAAATCTTTTATAGCAAAAAAACTAGTATCTCTAAAACGATGATAAAATGTATTCAGATCCTGAAGACTTCTATATTACTGTGTTATTCTTTTAAAATCCTACAAGTAAAATATTTTTCCCAAAAAACAAAAATGAACTCTAAAAAGTGTTCCCAATGTGCCCCGGTCTCCCGTACTTATTGCATGTTTTTCCTTAAACTTGGCTTCCCATTCTTAATTCTGTGTACGTACAGTTCTTATCTTATAGGGGCAGCAGGTTGACAGCACATCAGATAACTAGCTAAATAACACCAACATTTTGTTGAAGTTGAAATCTGCATGGAACGTGGGGGATTGAAATTAGGATAGTGTCAAGCATTCGTGGTCTGTATTGATTTTCGCAGAATGAAAATCGACAAACTTTCACCCTACATATGCTGCTTATCCTAATCCATTAGGGCAGGAAGTTTGAGTTTTCCGTTCTATGAAGTCGTATTTCATTATTTGATTACTTTCGGTAACATAACACGCTCGCACGCTCCTGTTTTGACTATTAATTGCATCGTCCTAAGTATCATGTGACTAATTATAAATTTCGTATTAATTTCTCTCGTAATCTAATAATATAGCAACGATGCGTTTTAAAGGTATGCCGATGGTCAAAACAAATGTTTGCTTTCCTCGTTTTCGGTAATTTGCACTCCCCTAAGACGTTCGTATAATTCAATTGGGCCAATTGAGGTTTTAATGTAATTATACCCCACATTTTCCCTATTGGCCAGCATAGAAACCGGTAGAAGCCCCATAAGCCTTCATGCCAATTCTAACAAGATAAACGCATGAACTCTGGGGTGCTCTCGTAATATCAGGTTGACATTTAAAATATATTATGGTTTTACGTTGACATTTTACGAACAGGGGCATGTAAGCGCGATCTTTATTGCAGTTTTAATGCATAATGTGATTATTTATGCGCTTTAGTATACATATATCTAGGCTGCGTTTTATGATATGCTGATTTTCCGTTGCCTTATCACGATGTGTGTGTGTGTATAGTGCTGAACTGAACGTGTACATTGTATAAGGGATGCGAAACGAAGGCTAACGATTCGGACCCATATTGGGTGATGCCCCAGTTTCGATAAACGCCACATCTATTATGATGAAGAAAAATGAAAATGATACGTATATACTAATGACGATCCGGGAAGGTCAGGCATAAAATTGGCACGGATTTAGTTGCTCTAATGAGCGTGAAATCGGCGGTTTGCTATATGGTGATAATGTGACGAAGGTGGGGGGTTGAGGGCGCTGGGGGCCTCCGTAGAACTATATTTAAATGGCGATCCCATTAACCTCGAATGTCTTCCAAATTGCTCCATAAATAAATAGTTTGTCATCATGTAAAACAAGTCATGTCTCTATCGTATCGTATGGGAACAGTCACGAAATGCTCATTCGTGGGGCAAAGGAATATAAAACCATCTAGCTAATTTGATGAGTTCTGAATTGGATAATTCCCTGGTGTCGACCAGCAGAATTAACGATGTAAATTAATGGTTTTTAGAAGAAAAAAAAAATATTGTGGAAAAGTTGAGCCAAGGTTTGCGTTAATTGGCAAGGCGAAACCACTATAAATGCAACGTTATATTCTGAATCATCGTTGGATCATACTCAATTTTATATTCACTTCTGTTTGAGATAAAATATACTCGAGCCAAGATAAAAGAAAATACTTTGATGGCGTTTCAACAAAAGTTTATTTAAAAAAAAGCGCGAAAAGTCTTATTCTGAACTTTCTTTACTATTACGAAAGGCTGTTTTGGTTGGCCAGCACGGTTTTATACGATTATAGCATAACTTACAAAAGCTTTTACTAAAACTATGTTGGTCTTGAGAGGAAGAGTGACTTTGTATTCGACTGAGAATTTTCGAAGTCAGGGTCATAATAGGGCGCAGGCAATCTCCTCGACTCTAAATGACTTTGTTTATGGTTTTTGAGGCCTTGCGGTTGTGCGTTTTACCATGAAAATTGTGCTGATTCTAGTAGAAGCGGGTGGAGGTTGTGCAATGAATATTCGTAATTTGGGTTGAGGTCTAGCTCATAATATCGGGCCATTTCATTGCTTTTATCTGTTGGTATATAAAAGCGCCCATAAAGCATTATTTCGTATCAGCATGGACGTTCCGAAACGTGGGAATCGGAGTTTGGTTCATGGTTGGTATTGCATTATTTCCTCACAGATACAGAAATTAAATGGCCGTACAATGGTGACTTGGCTTAAAATAGCTTCGTCAATGACAGAATTGTAAGGATGTCAAACAATGCTGATTCATGCAGCTTGGATTTCGTTCACATTTTTCATAACGTATTTAGGGACCCCGCCCATCTGCTTTATTTATGACTGGTGGAATGCTTATTTATCCTCGTAAAATGCTGCTTTGTGGATGTAAACAGTGCCAATAATTGGGGGAACACAAAAACAATGTTTGCTGAAGATATTTTCATTCAGAATGAAATTGCAACATTATCAGTATAGAGCATAAACAGTAAATTTAAAAGAAAAGACCTAAGAAATTGACCATGAAACAAGTGCCTACTGTTTCCTGCAATTTCTAAAAAAAAACTAAAAAACCTTGTGTACAGGAAGTATTGTAAGAAGAAAAAATATATCAGATAACTTGAATATATAACATAGTCTACATATATTTATGGAAGTATTTAAATATATTCCAGGTGGAAAATTATATAATGTATGTCACATATATGAGTGTATATTAAAATGCAATATATATATGTACATATCCGAATTGGCCTTATTGTACTGTGTGTCAATATGTATAGATATGGCCATATGTCCGAGTATATGTACCTATTCGTGTCCAATACCGTATATGTACACTTATCCTTTGTGTTTCGTTTCTATGAGCTATAATACTATATTATAGCTACAATTGTGCATGTTTGGGGCAAAATATGGCACACAACACTGTATGACCCTATATAAGTTTTCCATAAGGGATTGGACATTATTATTAAAACGGTTTCACTTCTGATAATTTGCACTGACCTTTGAGTAAACGATCAACTTTTATGAATATGTTTTACCGTATATGACTCAATAAGTGTGCCTCTAGAGAGTCTAGATGAAAAGCTTTGGAAAAGTACAAAAGTTTAATAATATTAACCATATGATTGGTTCCATTGTTGCTCCATGCTGCTTCATAGAAAATGCTTTTAAAACCCTAAGCTCGGTAGTAATTACGTTATATAATCGTTATTAACTTTGGAAGACTCGCTGTTAAAATTGGAGTCCATTCCCTTGCTCTTGGGTATTCTTTTCATCGGTTCATTATCGAAAACGTCTTAGCTGCTTAACGTAAATGAAATTCACTAAACTAGCAAATGCATGAAGAGAATCACTTATACTACACTATCTTATGCCTTTATACACGTATTTTTTTTCTCTATATTCCAGCATATGCTTTTATCTTTATAGGAAATAAAGTATTGTGAAAAATTGGTCCCAGTTGGATCCTGGGATATTTATGGGAACACTGTGCATGCTTTTTCAGTGTGAGACAGATCGTTAGGCAATATTTTCTGAGAAAAACGAAATTGTTTTAGGTAGTTGGGCCATACGAAAGGCGTTTATCAAATGCAACCAAATACGATGAATGGCGCCAATATTCTCACTTTGAGTTTATGGCGGCCACAATAGCCCTTCTCGGTTTCCACTTTCCGGTTTCATGATCGTGGCCATAAAGCAGAACGGCGACCGAAACGCATTTCAAAAGGTTGAGAGTTAAGTCTTCTTGAGGAATTAAGGGGCAAGGGCAAAACCGACTTAACGCACCAAAGAACACATATGACCCGGTGGATGGCAAATGGCAAAACCATAATCCAACGTTGTAATGGGAACAAGGTTGAGGAATCTTGGATCGTCACCAGTTTAATGTCGTCCAATCTTAGGAATATCGTATAATGACTGCAGTTAACTTAACCAGGTCTGGCAGGTTAAAATGGCTACATTTGTATCTAAATTTAAATGCACAAGGGCGAACTTAAATGCATAAGACGTGCATGTACTTTGACAACAGTGCACTATGTCGAATTCTAACCTAAATCTAAATTTCAAAATTTTCCTTAAAATAAAACCATATTTGGTAGACCCACAGATGTGCTTAGCACACTTGAGTCAATTTTACCAAATTAAGGGTAATTTGAAAGTAAAAACTATACACTAGAAAGAATTAGGTTAGCTTCCTATTCCTTAAGTTGTTTGGTTAAGGTTGAAATTGCGCAGCGATAAGTTTTTAAGCAAATTTGTATTAAGAAAAAAAATGAATAGCTACTTATTTCTTTGTTTTGAAACTTAATCTAAGCTACGTGCCATTTAAACATTTTATTTGGTACAGTTTAATAGAAGTTAATGCCTTGGCATTAAGTACAGAACTGTGCGTGCGACACCAAATCTACTTCAAATACAGACGTCTCTCTTATCTTAATAACGTCACTATCCACTTTCGTCCAAAAATAGCAAGTATTTTGCGGTGGGATTGAATATATCTCTATCATACTTTATAGCAATTTTTTTTTCTTCTTTAATCGAATACGGTATATGGAGTATCTGATGTTCCGGATTTTTTTTAACGAAAGTTTTGCTTATTCATACAATTCTTGGATTTTGTGTGTGCAAAGGGTTTAATGTATTGGAAGTTTGCAGCAGGCCTTATCAAACACTCGACATTTCTAAAGAAACTATGTGAAAATTGAGATTCAACTGTGATTTGAGGATAGTTCAATTGTATGCCCTTTGGAGCCTTTAAAGAATGCAAAAGTCTGCTTGTATGCCATTATCTTCATTGAAAAATGAGCTTAAACTCGCATTGATTCAAGGGGTTCTGCAAAAATAAATAAAAGAAAATGTCCAGACTGAATTCAATTTGTTGGACAAAGCTTCTTTTTTTATCTTAACGGCTTAACCCTATCCTCTGGACAGTTTTTTATTGATATACAGAACGTATATTACGGATATACTGAATATAGGAGGAGGATATGGAAGTAACCTAGTAACAACCATTAGTCATGATGGCTGTTCCACCAGGTGACTTCGGCCCTTTTGCTGTTAAAATATAGATGTAATTTTTGGTAGATTATACCATGGCTAATTACTTAATCGACCGTTAAGTTTACATCAGTTTCTAAGACTATAATCACCTTTAGAAAACTGAACGAATGTTCTTTCAAAACCACTCATATGATGGTTGTGACACGAGGTGACTTTGATTCTGGATTAACCACTTGACTTCACTTGTCATTCTCAACATCCAAATTATAGGCTACTCGAGTGATCACTTTACCAATACATGCTTGCTGTCATAGCGCTTGGAATTTGAAAGCATAACAGCGCCCCGCGTGTTTTGTGCATTGTTTGAACTTCAAAAATGAAAGAGAACGTTGACTCTAATAATTTATCCATGCATCATGCAACCTATTTATCGAACTGGAGAATTGTCAATCCATTGTCATGGATACAACTCGCACTAATGGAAAAAGGGTTGTTTTCGTGAACCATAATGAATTAAACTACGCAAATGGCAAACACCATTAACTTTGTCAACTTAAACTGAATGAGTTTATATCAAACCTCGCAAAAATTGAATAGGAAAATATTCTGATAATGAGAAAAGCAAATGCAAAGTAACGTATTGGAAGCAGTAGCTACATTCACATTTGTGTATTTTCTACTCGCATTCCCATTACCGATGTACTTCATGTTTGCGTACTTGGTAGGAGAAATGAAATTTCAACGTATATATGTAAAAAATAAACAAGTTGTTGTGATTACTTGGCTTTGAATATACGCTCTTGAAGCAAGCATCTGAATACTTAGCAAATTGCGTATTGCTACAAAGCAGCCACCCACGCTTGCAAGATTATGTAGGCCAAATATATTGTGAGGGTTAGTAGAATGCAATCTTCAAGCAGAAACGCCCGTTTCATACGAAAACTAAATTTAAACTCAAAGTTTAGCATAGGTTATAATACGGAAATGTTTGTATTTCTGCCGAGCCTGGATGATGTAGACTTGAAATAAAATTCATATCTGAGCCTTATCTGAATTCCCCAGAAAACACGAAAATAGACGCCTATATATTCATTTATTCAAATATTTTAATTAAGAATCTGTTTACCTTAAGCTCTTAAAAGATATTCGACGTGCGCAGTGCATATGCTTATCATAAGTTGGAGAACTATTATTCGAGCGTCGATTAATTTTGATATGAATCTTAAATTCGCAGCTATACGTGTGTTAATCAAAATTCAAAATGCCTTTTATAAAACATGCATAATTAAGAAATGAAAATATAGCATTACTGATGCTGATAGAATGTGAAATTGTGGCTGTCACCATTTTAGAGAAATTAAAATCATGTGTCCAAGACTGATAATATGTTTACAGCAAATATGTAATATTGAAAATTGACTTGCTAAAATTTTAGATAAGGTTTTAATTTAATGTTTCAATTAAAACCACTATCGGTTTATGAATGGTTAAGAATACAGTCCATACATTATCTGTAGCAACACCGATTGCAATTTTAAGTTAAATGCTAAAATGCATCAATAAACTAAATGTAGGGTACAACTGAGATTTATCGAAAAGAGTATTGATTTTGAGGGCATGAAAAACTTATCTCCAGAAAAAGTTTCTCTATAAGAACGACAGTCTTAACATAGACGATGCTTACTTGTTGAGTCTTCTGATGATTCCTTTTAGGGCTTGAAAGTCTGGCCTCTCCATGGGGTCTTCTGACCAGCATTTTCTCATCATGTGGAGTACTTCTTCCTCGCAAGAATCCTGATCGATACTTGGTCGGAAACAGGGCTTTTGTCCATTCCGAACGTGCTCCACGATTTCTGAAAGCAAAACAAAATGAAAATTTAAGTTTCTCATGCATAAAACATTAGCAAAGACGTTTAAGCCGAAAACTGCATCCCAGACGTTAACGTATAATTGACTTAACGGCCTCCGACACAATATGAATGGGGTAGACATTTAAATATAAGCTTATGTTAAATAAGGCTTCGGTGACTGGCCACGTAAAACAAAATCTATATTATATACTTTTCCACTTTTTGAAATTTGAAATTGGCCTTTTGCATAATGCATTTCAACATGACGGCATGTGGTCGTAAAAGCGAATGGTGTGACACACTTGGCGCTGTAAAAGTATTGTTCACGCCAGAGGAAAATACATGACATAAAACTTTTGTGTGTAGTTGTTTGGCTCTGAAAAACGCAATTCCGTAGGGTGATTACTGTGCAATTCGAAATTCTCAAAATACCAGTTCAGCAGAATTGTATTGGTTTCTTTGAATTTCTTGAGCAAGAGTGTCAACTCATCCTTCCATTTGTTCTTCTGTATTTGCTAGGTACAAGCAACGGAATATGTATATAACGAACTGTGATAATCCGACCCTCAGTACAAGGTCCACGTATGTGTGGAATGTGGGCGGTATGCGCTGGTTGGCGGGAAAGCG
>JAQGAE010001536.1:0-22461 GCA_034696685.1 Julus scandinavius
CCACACAAACTTTTTTTTTTTTTTTTTTTGAAAAGTAGGGTGTCCAGACCTTAATTTTTTTTGAGGCAAAGTTGGGTGTCCAGAAAATTCGTTGCCACATACCATGGCTCAACCTATAAATTTCCAAGCACCAGTCTTTTATGCTTAACTGAAATTTCCTGACCTCGAAGGGAAATTCCCGAATTTTCCAAGGTTTAAAAATTCAAGTACGTTTGGGACTGGGGACACATTTCTTCCGGTGTCCATTTCCCCTTTCACTGACCTTTTAAAACTCAACCAAAAACTGCAAAATACCATCATTAGTGTCTTTCTCCCCCTGTCGACATGGAGTCCACACGCCATCAAACCCCTTTACCCCCCTTTTGAGGACGTCCTTTTTGAATGGTCCCTAAGTCGACGAATTGCTTCGTAGAATTCGGACTTCCAGGACGTGATTTTGCAAACGATGGCGCCTAGACACGTTTCCTAAGCTTGTCAGCCCGTTTTTGCATGCGATTTGGCAAGCGTTTCACATTCATCCTCTCGAAAATGCAATCCGACATTAAGTTGCAGATGCTTTTCACACCCGATTCCGCATGTATGAGTTGGCTGCTTTCACCTCCTTCCCTCCATCGTCCTCAAATCCCACTTGCTTGTTATTGAAACAAGCAATCTCTCCACTTTCAATCAATTCCCACTCCAACGCATGTAAATCTCCCTCAGACATAATAAATCTCCCTACACGGGAATAAAAGCAAATTACCTCACCGTGCGGCAACACGCCACATATGCATTCGCGCGAACCACGTAATGAATGATGATGAGTTTGCGAGACAATTTAAATCCGCGCCTGCCTGGGATTTACCCACAAAAAAAAGGCGGCCATCTTGCTCTTTCGCCTTCATACACCATTCCTACATTCATGCCTTCTTTCTGGCAGATGAAACGTTTTGGCGTTTTGGAAAAATTAGGAAATCAACACTTTCAACCCCTTAAAATCATTATGGAGTTTTATCATGTCTTGCAATGACTTTTAGGAAATATGAACGCTGGTTGTATGAATTAACTCTCAACCACAATGGTGTTCCAAAAACACCCAAAACTTTTAAAAAATATTAAGACATAAAAAACATGCTTTTAATACTTTTAAACACTAGAATTATTTATTTAAATTTGTTTTACATATCAGCTAGCATTTGTTATTTTAGTCGGCATATATTGTGAGAAATTCTTTGCAAAATAAGAAAACATAGTACAAATATGGTAATAAGAAATTGCTTCGAGAAAGTGAATTCTTTAGCAAATTTTCTTTGAAAAAAACATGTTTTCATTATATACATACGTGAACTTATAAAGTACTGCATAGTAAGTACAGCTCATAAAATGTACTTGGTACAAAATCTTTAAAAAAAAGCGTGGCGTTTCATGTTGACAATCTTGCCAACGTAAGTACTATCGTGGAGTCTTTTTGAGGCCCTAGTTGCCTATATTACAGTAAATATAAACCAGATAAACTTGGGCCTCTGTTCACATCAACATCCAAACGAGAAATAAAGGTACTAAACGTTTGATACGCGATCCTAGCTCCATCTAGCGGATGTTTGAAGATATATTATGCTTTGGGTCGTTTGAGACCCCACGATAGTGGTTGAGGTTTAATACTTTGACTGCACTTTATTCAGTTCCTATATCATCCTAAGGAACCATTCAAAAACGTGTCCCAAAAATTGACTCTATCCCCTGTTCTTATCCTCTCCATCCTTGACCCCTTGTTAGAAATTTTGAAATGTTACGTTGTTAAAACTGAGATTGTGACAACATGTCTACAACATAAACTTTAAAAGTTAAAATAGCAGAAATGCCATCATTAGTTGATGTCCAAATTGCATCCGCCCACTTTCCATGTCCGCATGGTGCCCACAGTCCATCAATGCCCTCCCTTTTGGGGTTGGTTTGGACAGTCCATCTTTCTGAACTCCGGTCCTTAAATTTTACCATCCTGCTACCCATAAAGAGAAAAGAGTTCTTCCATGTTCAAACCTTTTCATCCCTTACTCACGCCAATGTAAATGATTGACCTTTGGCCCTTGAAGACCATGTCCCTAAACCCATCATCAACTTGGTGCTGAAAAAGCAACCCCTCGAAGCAGTTGGAAGTGGCGCTGATGTATCGAACGCCGTTACGGAGATATGCAAAATTGACAAATGCCGTTTTACGTTCATCCGGCTTACTGAGAGTTGAATCTGGAAAGCAAAAAAAATATAAAAAAATTGCAAGAAATGAAGAAAAAAATAGCAAGGTTCCGCGGTTTTACGGCTGAGCCGCAACGAGATCCTAGTGAGCCAATTTCCATGTTGACACGCGAATGACTCTGTGATAGATGTAGTGGAAGAGCTAGCCAATATGGATGCCTTGGTGGATGGAGTGGCACTGTGCTTTTGCGGAAAAGAGAAACCCCAAAGCAAATCGGATCTCCACAGGGTTTTTTACCCTCCTTGGTTTAGTCGGGTTGGGGAGGTAAAAATCACGGCTGGAATCAACCTGTCAAATTTGAGCAAAAGACGCATTTCACCAAGTGCCTGCCAGGTTAGGTTATGGCTGGATGGAATGCTTCGGCATTGGATGGTGCCCCCTTTTGGAAGTACACACTCTTACCAGTTCCGTGGGGTTGTGATAACGCTATCAGCCTTTCATTCGGGAGACCTGGGTTCAATTCCATGACCGTGGTAACAACCACTTGAAGCCATGGAAAGTATTCAATTTGACTTTGATATTGGCATTTGGTTCTTATTTCCTCACCTGCGTGATTAAAGAACATAAAGTAGTGATTGTACTTATTCTGTACATTGCACAAAGTGGAAATTTGGAGTTGTAACGAGGCATTTGGTTAAATTAAAAAGAATTTGGCCAACTATCTTCAAATGTGCACTAATGATACTTGTTTGTTCAACTGACCACAATGACAATGCTGAAATCCAACAGTCTTGTTTCCTGAAGGAAGTGTCAGGCTTCTGCTCCAAGGTTCCCCAGTCTTGGAAAAACTGGAATTGTGAGGGAAATTGGAAAGACCTGGAAAAGTCAGGGGAAATTTATTATTTGGAAAAAGTCAGGGAAATTCAATATGAATGTTGTTGAACTCTTGAAACACTTAACTGGACTGTGGACATCATATGGACAGAATGAGGGGAAAGTCATTAGACTCGTAGAATGTCCACTAATTTTTCAATCTGGAATTTCTTCTATTTCTGCCCTTTTTAAACTTAAAGAATTGCAATTTTTCACATTCAGTATCTTATTTTCTGTGGTAAAAATGCAGTAAAAATACGATTTTTCTCGTCAGGGAGATTTTTTTAAACCTGTAAAAGTCAGGGAAGTTGAACATTTTATTTGTGGGGGGAACCCAGTATTGTTACAAAGATAATTAAGATAAACATGATAATTATGATCGTGAATGAAAAATGTGGCAATTACATTTTTGGCTTATTGTGGCGGTTTTTTTTTGTGTTTAAACCTCGCTAATATGTACGTTGTTTTTCATGTTTTAAAACTGATAATAGACATTTCCAACATCCGAATAGAATTTCTTGGCCTCTTCCCTTTTGACGTTCATTGCAGCAACTGCGCCAAAGTGCTATCTGACGCACTTTGCTCGATATTTATATTTCTGAATTTGGATTCAATTGTCATTGTGCGTTATTCAAGTGCGAGAATTGAAAAACGTACGCTCCAGAAAGCTTTCAGTAAAAATATGTTAACATTTGTTTATACGTAAACTCTCTTCTTGGATGTTGTGGCGTGCGTGTGGTGGGAGGAGGGGAAATGTATTGATGTAAAATCCCTCTCTGCGATTCTTCCGAGGGAGAAAAAAAACTTGTAACTGATCTCGATTTTTGAGGATATGGAGGGGGATGAAAAATGAATTGACATACCTTCGTGCATAGTGGAATACACAATGTCTTTATAAGAACGAACAGTCCTTAGTTCTTGTAAAAGGGGCCTTAATTAAGGAAACTAACATTGTTTTTACGTCAGAATTCATGATATTTTGTATAAATGTGCTTTTAATAATTGTTAGTTCTCTGTAGATGTCTCAATGATTCTTGTTTATTTTTTCAGGGGAGCGTCCACCTCAAAACAACATATCAAAATGGAGAGCGACAATTGGTCAGAGCGCTATGCTGGTAATATATTATTGTTATTATTTTGCACTTGTTTGCGTATTGCTAGTATACTAACTAATATGATTATTGTACAGGAAGCCCACACGATTCCGAAAATAACGACAACCTGATCTCTTCAAGCGCTGAAACCTACCAGAACCCTAGGACGTAAGCTCCCCACAACTTGCAGAATTTCTATAAAACGCAAAATGAAACACTATCTAACAGAAATCCGTGAATTTTTAGCTCTGATTCAGCTGTGGGGCTGGAAAAGGTCGTCGAATCTCTGAAGGCTAGGGTGAAGGAAATGGAAGAAAATGAGGCGCAAGCATCCGCTCAAGACTGCAACGCTACCAAGTGTAGAATTTGTATGGTAAGTTCTTCAGTTCTTCAGAACACAGTTTTCAGGTTTAGTGTTAATTTTTTTTTGGGGGGGGGGATGTCACATTTGAAAAATAAGGTTTATTTTGTGAATATATTTAGTTTAATATTGGCGCAAGATAAGTGGGTGCCCCTATGTAAATCGAAACGTTTATTTTCTGCACAATTAGAAGAACCACCCTAATATACAATCATTCCTCGCTATACGGCCCTTATCTTACATATCTATATAAGATCAACCAACATTCGCACATTGTGCGAGGCATTTTTCGTATTTCATTGAGCGCTAAAATTTTCTCTCGAAATGTGGCAAAATCGTTTGAAAATTGGGGGAGGGGGGGGGGGGTATCCGAGATGCGATAGTTTGCTCCTCCATCGAGAAGTACGCCTGCTTGTCCTTTCATTATGGAACGGCTGCCGTTAACGACTCTGCCATTACCACAATATGACATCCAGCCCACGATTGCAGCAAAAGTAATGGTCGTTGATGATTATGAGCGGTGGTCTTCCTCGGCGGATGCGCTGGCTTCCCTTTATGACTGCTTTGATTTTGTTGGTATTCCTGGCGTGAGGTGAAGCTCGGGTTTTTTTTATTTGTTTTTGCAACGATTTGAGCGATGCGGATTATGCCAGCGCCCGGAACAACCGCGGGGCTCCGTGCTGCACAAGTGGCGGATCGGACTCCAGGGAGTTTTGCTCATTTCTGCCATTGATGGAGTGACCGGACGAGTGGAGAGGCATGGTAATGAGAGCCAGATGGGAACGTGAGGCAGTCATCCGGCCCCCCCATTTTATTGTCTCATGGGAGTCTTGAGCATCTGCTAGGGGAGCCTCGAGCACAGATTACATTGCCCCGCTCGAAAAGTTTGAGGATAAACCGCTATATTTTCGCAACTCTTTAAACAAGGGTTTGATCCAATGACAGTAAAAATTACCGGAACCCAGGATAAGCCCCATTCTCACCTTTCATGCATACTAGTGATATCACAACCTTCAGATCAATGTAATTAGTGCTGTACGAGTTCGTGTTTCGACATGTTGAGAAAAGTTAAAGACGTTTTTTCCACATTTTACATTAGGGAATGTGGATAGCCTACTAGGGTGGTAGGAGTGGGGGGAAAGCCTTTATGGACGTCCACTAATGATGGTATTTTTCAGTTTTTTTTATGTTTGAGTTTTAAAGATCAGTGAAAAGTGAAATGGACATGAGAAGAATTGTGCCCTCAGTCCTAAATGTACTTGAATTTTAAAAACTTCAAGAAAGTCGGGAATTATGCCGTAACACCAATTTCATGCTGGAATTCCCCTTCAAGGTCATGGAATTTCCGTAAATCGGAAAATTTTTTAAAAATGTCATGGAATTGGCATTGAGACGGGTACTTGGAAATTTATAGGATGGTTCTTTGTATGTTCCAACGAATTTTCTACACACCCTACTTTTCAAAAAATTAAGGACGTCTATGAAGGGGAAGGAGGTGGGTCTGTACCAAAATGGACCCCTTAAATGACTAGACTATGTCATGTGTATTCCATATACACCCATACCTCGCTTTACGCCCTAGATACGTTCCTGAAAAGGCCGTATAACGAATCAATTTTTTCTGCATTGTGATTTTCATTTTTCCCCCTCTTAAACGAAGTGAAACCCATAAGTTGTTTTATTTTAGCGAAATCCGACCTTGTTTGTGCAAATTGGGGTAACTTAGCACATTTTTTGGCCACTTTCTTTAATTATAGCATTTTTTTGTTGCCTTATAACGAAACATTGTGGGCTGTAAATCGAAACAACGCAATAATTAAAAATGGCCATTGAGAGGTATATTTTTATATTTTTTCCTTCAGGTTAGTGAAAATAAATTTGTAGCAATTGCCTTAAAATTTCCATTATTTCAAAGACTCCACAAAATTACCATATCGAACCGTATTCCATTGAAATTCCGTTCTCGATACTTTTGTGTGTGTGTGCACAGTTTGCCCAATGTAGTTAATTGGCGCTCTCGGGATATCACGCAATTAAAGCCGAGGTGGAAGCCCATTGGTGCGCTGGTTGAGAACGCCACGCCACGCATGCCAATGCCCAAGGAAGTCGCTTAATGGCCCTGGCGCTCTCAATCAGGGCCCATTCTCAAGGGAGGCTTAGTGAATGATGACACCCAATATACACGGGCTAATAAATGTTCCCGAGGATGATCCGGCGCACGTCCCCCTCGTTAAAAGAGCGTGCTCGTCCCCAGGCACCCCCGAGCAGCGGTAACGACGGTACAAGACCATCCTCATCCTGATAAATGGTTCTTTCTTATAAGGCGTTTTTTTTGTTCTTCCATGGGGTTGCCCTATGCTGGCGCCACCTACGTCATCCGGATTGGATCATTGGAAAACAAGGGTCCTAACAAAATATTGGAGTGGGCTGGGGGGACAACTGCCCACTACATTGTAGATTGGGTGGAGACACGAAGACAAGTTTGAACTTTTCTATACTGTATAGTGCCACTCAAAATGGACGTCCTCAAGAGGGGGTGGGGGAGGTGGGAAACCATAATGGACGTCCGATAATGATGGTATTTTGCAGTTTTTTATTTAGTTTTAAATGTCAGTGAAAGGGGAAATGGACACCGGAAGAAATGTGTCCCGAGTCCCAAATGTAGTACTTGAATTTTTAAAAACTCGAAAGTCGGGAATTGGCCTAACTTTGTGTTAAACACTAATTTTGTGCTGGAATTGGGGTCCTTTGAAATTTATAGGATGGGCCTTTGTTTGTTCTAGCAAATTTTCTAGACACCCTGCTTTTAAAAAAACATTTAAGGACGTCTATGAGGGGGGGGGGGGCGGCGGGAGGTCTGGACTAACATGGGCACCATGTGGACAGGGGGAGGGGGGTGTCCATTTCTGAAGGAATTTCTGGGATGTCCTTTTTGAAAGGCCCTTGTGTACTCCAGTCCTAGCTTATGTGATCCTTATGAACAGTCAAAAATTGAATAATAGCCCATATAGAGCCATTGAAAATCGTGATGGTCCATCAGGATGGCCATCTCAATTTCAACTAATAAGGATTTTTCTTAATTTTTAAATTCATGCTTTTCTTAGCTATGTTGAAAGAACTTCAGTTGGCAACACTGAATGTTCTTGTTCTATTTGTATACACACTAGACCTCGTTTGTGAGTTGGGAAAGAATTGAAAAATGGTTGAAGAAGTTGTACTTAATGCCAGTTCCGCGGATTCGGCTTAATACAATCGTATATTTGTGAAATTTAGGACTTTTTGAATTTCTTCCGAACTGATCGTGTTCCTGTCATGAAAATAAATCGCGTTGCTGTAACTCCATTCCTAATTCTCGGAAGTAGATTGCGATCCATTCGTCAGGATTTGCTGGTCACTCCAGATCCCAGACTTTCCAATGGTTTTGTGTTTTTTTCCCCCCTTTCCATCCCATAGTGTTTCAATAGTACGTTTTACGATGCTACTCTGGCTTATGCTCGAAGTCGGATTACCGCAGCCTCTGTTGGAACAACAATGGAGGCTATAAAAAGTGTTTGCTTACAAGTGCTGGAATCACTAATTGGCGAAAGGGATTTAGCACCGTTTGGAATGGAAACAGATACTCACTCGTACACTACCCCTAACGATGATGATTTATTTTTATTCGTATTGTGATATCCGCTTCATGATTTTTTCCCCCCTCATCTGTGAATATCTTTATGAATACTGTGTGAAGTATTTACAATGCGTGTGAAGTATTTATTTTAAACAGCAAGAAGTTATGGGAAACTTAACTTGACAAGAATTCCAAAATTAATAACATTTCAACAATAGAACAATAAAATTCCAAATTAAGCACGAGATTAAGAACTGCATGTGCATGAGATTTAGAACAGCATGTGCACATGCACGTGACTGAAGCCACGGGTGTTCAAAACTAAGTTACGAATTATTTCCTATTTATTTTAAATAGTTGGTTGGCAAGTTTAAAAAAAATTCTCAAATGCTTTGAAAAAGTTTCATTACTTGTTAATATGAGTATCTCTTAACATTTATGCATTAAATTTGAAAGGTAGTATTTAATTATGGAGGTTTGCAAGTTGAACTGAATATTGGTCGATTAGGAAACATCTGTACTCAATTATAAATTACGTGTACTCATTAATTTTCTTTTCTTCTATTTTTAGGAAAGTTTTAACGTCCCTCTAGTATCCATTAGCTGTTGGCATGTACACTGCGAAGAATGTTGGTTACGTACCTTGGTAAGAATAATAATTTTTGGGCATTATTATGCAAAATTAGAAATTTTATTTTTTATGGACTTTTAAAACGAAGTATTTTTGAATAATAATCAACGTTTTTCATCCTCAAAATGTTTATTTTTCAGGGAGCAAAAAAGCTGTGTCCTCAGTGCAACATGATCACCTCACCATCCGACTTGCGTCGACTCTACTTATGAAATCCATCCTCTCAAATCTGTTGTTAATATTTCATGTTTCTACTGTAAATTTTTGCTTTTTTGCCTTTGCTCGAGACAGCTTTCAGGGTGGTTTTCTTCATGTTGAGCCATATTACGCTCAAGCCACTCATTCACGCAAGTTTGTGTCAGTGGTTGTGCGTATGTAAGATGTATCATATTAAAAGCCGTTTTTTGCTAATGCGAAGAAATACTTAATTCTCAAAAATTTCTAACCTCACATTTGTTTTTAGAGAACGGTAAAAAGTTGACTGCTGATTAAAGGGCGCGAATGAATCGTGTTGCCAATGAAATGGGTTGAACTCGAGTATCATTTTTTATCCAAAAGATAATATCTATAAATTTAAAAGTAAACACTTTCTCGGCATAGAATCTTTCAGTAGCTTTTCATCCTGACAATCGTGTGACTTTGCTGAAATACCAAATGTTGCTCGGTTCCATCGTGCACGTCTGAAGTTGTTTTTGGAAATCTTTAGAAGTTTAGATATTGGTAAGGACTGCACAAGAATGGAAAGTTCAGAAACATTTTGTTGAGATATTGCTGTTGCTGCAAATTGTTCTTTTCAGAAAATGGTGCTCAGAATCTCATATGAAACAATGGATTGCTTATCATCTTTCAATAAAGGTTTGAAATAATTTTTTGTTAACAGAAATTAGATGCCAAAATTAATATTTTTTATGTTTTTTTATGAAAACAATGTTTCCGAAAAGAAAATGCCAAGAATAGCACCGTTTTTAGCAAATTTGAAATATTTAAACTTTCGATTAGCGTCAAATCTGTTGGTTGAAAATGAGGTGAGGTTTTCAAAATTTATGGTGAACATCACGTTTATCAAATTTCTTTTATTTTGTGAAAAATCATTAATTTAATCTGACATATAAGTTAGCGTTTTGTATTCTTTTGCAACAAAAATGTTTACCCAAAACTAAGATGCCTAATGGCATATTTTATTTTATACTTAATATTTGTTCTCCATATTTGCTCTCACAAACAAAAATGAATATTCAAGTTAAAAATAAGAAATACATTTCTTTTGTAGCAACCTGTTTTTTTTTTTTAAAGCAACAAATTCTTTTTCCAAATACCACATCCTTTATAATTTCTTTAAATTACCCTATTTTGGCAAACATTTAGCTTTGCTAGCGTGTTTCCTTACATTAGCCCTTTATCTAGTATTTCCATTGCCATTAACTGTGACGGTTGTATATACAGTGTATTTAAAAAAAAGTTATCTGGTTGAATATTGTGCTGCCAATAGGGTGTAATGCAGCCATCCCACCATTGTTGTTTAAATGAAAATAAACTTTCCTTTTCTTTAACTATAGGAATGCTGAAATCTAAAATTCATGGTATGTTGAAATTTATATATAATGGACACAGTGTGGATTGGGGGGAATGTAAATTTTTGATGGAATTTCGGGGACGTTCTTTTCGAATGACCCCTAAGCCCTATTTGTATGGGAGTTATGAGTTCTATGGGCGGTAAGGCTTTATATGAAATAAAATTCTTCGATACTGGTAAAAAAATCGAGGCTCATTAGTTAGTTATTAAGTAATTATTTAGTTACATATCTATAAATAATTAAAACTGCTGCATTCCATTTTATATCAATATGGCGCCCGTTTTCGTTTATTGCCACAAGAATCTAATACCTTCTGAATAACCGAACACGTCTAGTGATGTATCTGCGGAATTGCCGAAAACATTTGAGCAGTGTTGTCGTGCCACCATATCCTGTTTCCTCATAGTTTGTCTAGCTGATTAACTACTTTTGTACAACTTTCGATTGTTGCGGCTTGCAAGCATATCGTCATTTATAGGTTGTTCAGTTATGATAAGTTTTAATACGACGACTTTCGTGAATAACAATTTTTAAGTACTTTTTATTGAACTAAAACTAAAGCAGCAGTGAGTCACGAAGGTTCAGCTGTACGACAACAGTGCCATACTTGTCTATTATACATTTTGACGTGTTTATGTGGTAATATGTGTGCGCTCGAATAAGGTTCGATAATGACAACTTGGCAGGTAAGCATGAAATGTCTTTCCATTTTCTCATCGTAGCAAGTCTAAAAGTAGTTAGTGGTTACTTCATTCCAAGAAAATTCACTCGGTTTTATGAAAAATGATACTTGTCTAAGTTGACAAGGGGCGGTTTCTCGCTATGTGTTGGACTTTTTTTTCATAGGAATCAAGGGAGATTCCAGCAGGTGACGCTGGTAACATGCACAAAGTTTTCTTGTTGTTATTTACTGTACTATTGTATTATTTATTAACTTATGTTATCGGTGGTTTTGACCAGAAGTCCAAAGTGTAGATATTAGCTTTCGTCGCAGCATACTCAACAATGCAAGAGGTAATTGTGTATTGCCAGGAAAAGTACTTGGTGATATAGTAGTTGAAGGTTAATGTACACACGTATCCTATTATGGTCATGAGTCACATATGACCCAAAGTCTGAAATCTGCCAATTTTAATTATAATGGAGCATTTCCTGATTTTTTAGAAAATTTATCAAAGCTTTATACGACTATTAAGTTTAAATAAATTCGACTAATTAAATCACAGTTTCATATATCTGTACTTTGTGCATAATTAATTTTGGGATATGGTTCTTATGGTATATTTGCACCATGGTTCGAGAAAGTGGTTGTATGTTGGCTACGTCTTCAGGATGTTAATCTTTTACCCTTATCTGCTATTTGCTTAAAAACATGATGAAATAACTAATATCTATGCCGTGTGAATTGCAGACCCAGTAGAATGTTCCATTTTTATGCACTTGATAGATTTATAATTGCTTAATTGTAGAATTTTCTGCTGACATGGCTGAATTAACTACACATATCACGTTGTTTAAGTGATAATGAGGCATTTAGGATTTTGAGCTCTATCTCAATATGAAAAATACGTGTCAACATTTATTTAAAAAAATCTTTAAAAGATGTGCAAGATTTTGTGGAAAACTATAGTTGTTTTGAATAATTTACAAAGTTGCTTAAATAATTACGTTTATGGAGAGTGGGTAATATATATTGAGTAAGATGCATTTTTCAAAAAAATTCATTCCCATATGAGTATTTTGTAGATAAAATCTACTAGATGTGTCAGTCATATATCGATAAACGAAGTTTGTTTATGGCGTAAGATCACGTAAAATTATCAATGTGAAAACACCGGTATCATTTTTCTCACTCATAAAAATGTCTGCATAGGTGTGCGGTACCTTGTAGATAACAAAACGTAGTAGACCAAAATGATGAATTTGTAATGGAGCTCTTTGTCGGTTGCTAGGTGACCATGTTCATGTAAAAGTTGAAACATTGAATAACATTAGACTCAATAACTATTAACTTTAATGAGAATTTGTTCTTAAAACTATTGTTAGAGTGCTACAGTTTATATTCTAATTATTTACTTATTCATTTTGTCTTAATTACTAATATAATTTGTTGTTTTAGATCCACGTTCTTTACGACTTTGAAGGGCAAGGAGAAAATGAATTGTCCATCTCGGCTGGAGAGTATCTTACGGTGACCAGTAAAGATGCGGGCGAAGGATGGTGGGAAGGTTTGAACAGCAATGGCCAAACGGGATTATTCCCAGCCTCCTATGTCGAGGTATGATTTAGTTTAGGCACAAAACGAGTTCACAAACTTATTCTAAAATCTAAATAATGTGTTCTTTTTAGGAAATCCCTAGTCAACCACCAGTTATGCCACCTCCACCTTTGCCCGAAGGCTATGGAAGGAACCAAGAGAAGCCTGTCAGCTCATCTCCTTCAGTTTCTCAACAACAGGTGGAAGGTGGCTGGGATGACGATGAATGGGATGATGATGAAGATGATACTGCCTCAACCATAGACCAGGTATTACATATGCTTTATCTGCTCTGAATATGTGTTAAACTGCATATATATTGTCAAAAGTCGTTGTGATAATTTGTTTTAATATTTAAATATATATTAATCACTGTGGGTATTTGATTTCCAGAATTACAACAATAACCAGCATTCGAGGCAGTCTTATGGTCTTGCATTGCCTCTTGCTAATGTCCAACGTAGCAACAGTGCAGGAGATGTGAGCACCATTGGGAGGGGAGAATCGTCTAACAAAACTACTATACGACGAAATTTCAACCGTTTTACCACCTTTGTTAAATCTGGCGGCGAGGACTACATTATTGGAAAGAGCACACCTTCCACAGCTGGATCTACAGTGGAAGTCATCGTAAGCTCTTCTTCCTGTTATTCTCACTGATTCTCGGTTGTGCATGATTGTGGGGACGTTTCACAAGTTACATTTCTCTGCATTATTTGCCTTTTTTTTTAGGAAACTGCAGACCATTCCATTATATGGGCACCAAATAATAATCCACACACTTGCGAGATCAGTTCTTCCAAAAAAGAAAGTAAGCTTCATGGATTAAAGAGCTACATCGCATATCAGATCATCTCATCGGTATGTGGCATTGGTTTCATGCAAAATTGTAACACAAACTTATAACCAACCTATTATCTTCAACATTTTCGTCTACAATTCATCTCTGCTAATAATTGGCATGCAAATTATTTTTTTCAGTTTAGTCCACCTGTGAGTCGGAGATACAAACAATTTGACTGGCTTCATCAGCGACTGCAAGATAAATTTGCTGTTATCCCTATTCCGCCACTGCCTGATAAGCAGATTTCTGGTAAGATTTTTAAAGCTATTAATCATAATTTTATCACTCAAAATTATTACACATGTTTGTTTTGGTTCAAAGCAGTTAAGCTCTTTTGCCTCGTTAAGAAAAGATGATTATATATCCATTGTAATTTCTAGGGCGGTATGAGGAGGCATTCATTGAACACAGGAAACAGATGTTGCAAAGTTGGGTGAATCGCATTACCAGACATCCAGTTCTTTCGCAGAGTGCAGTATGGATGCATTTTATCACATGTAGCGATGAAAGGGTTAGTCTTGTGTTTTACTGATGCTCAATAGGCCAGGCTCAGAATGTCCTTTCTAAGACACAGATTGTCTTAGATATAACTTCAGACGAAAATCGATTAATTAATGTCTGGTCTTTTTATTTGGTTTTCAGGGTTGGAAGACTGGTAAACGAATGGCCGAGAAGGACGAATATGTTGGAGCAACATTTTTCTATTCAATTCCCCCTATAATGACATATAGTTCAGTTTTGGCGTAAGTTGCATTCTGTGTACAATTTTGTATTAATGAATTGATGCCTGGCATCCACTTTATCTCTGAAATGGTCCTTTTATGTATTGTTTAAAATTACAAAATAAAACACAATATTAACATAAGAATCGAATTGTTTCAGCGAAAGTCAAATAGATGGTTTTGGAAAATTCGTCAAAACTATGGACGAAGGTGTTCGGTTTCTACAAACTGTGGCAATTGATCAGATAAAGAAGCACACAGGACGTAAGTTTCATTTAATATAAACTTTTTTATGCAATATGGGCTCATTCTTTACTAAGGCCAAACTGAAACCCCCACTGAAAACATTTAAAACTCTGTCATTGTAAAATTTTGCAGCTTACAAACGGGAATTCCAGAGAGTCGGGCATGCATTCCAGACATTATCAGGCGCATTTGAAGCAGACAAGCATGCATGTAAGAACAAGATAAATAAGGTGGTTTATATTTTTAATGGATAAATACTAACCATGATATTATAGTTAGTGGTTCAGCCCATCTGATTCAGGCAATCGACCAGACTGGACAAACGTACAATGAAATAGGAAGTCTATTTGAAGAGCAGGTAAAATATTGCAGGCATATATTTTTTTTTTTCTGTCAAAAATACCTATGCTTTTTGTTTTCATTTCTTGCAGCCGAAAAACGATTTGGAACCTATGATAGATGTATTGTATGAATACAAGGGCATGCTTGCAGAATATCCAGATATACTCACAGTTCATAAGGTATTTTTAGTAAAAGTCTGGGTTTTCAAGACTCATAGGAATGCGATCATTTAACATTTATTAACTCTAAAATTACCATAAATGTTTTGAATAAAGACTGAACGGTCTCCTTGACTAAGATGCTTACGTTTGTCTAAAAATCTATCGATGCCAATCGCAATTGTATTTGAGGGCAAACGAATTTTCCAAAAACCACTTCTAATTTATTTGTTTCAGGGTGCACTGAATAAAACTAGGGAGTTGCAGAAAATGTCAAGCGATATGACGGAAGTCGACCAGCGAATGAGCCTGATATCACTAGCAACGTTAGCAGAAATGAATCATTTCAGAGGTGAAATGGTAACTGATTATAATGAAATGATGAAGACATATTTAACAGGACAAATACAATTTTATGAACATGTAAGTTGACCTCTGTCGAAAATTGAGATATTCATGCTTTAAAACAGTTGGTTCCCAATCTCGATGGTGTCTTAATTAAAGGCATCAAAAGCTTTTGAAATTATGAAAATCTTTTCTTATAAACCGTTTTTGTTTCAGATTGTGGATAAATTAAAGGAGTCGCTGAGCAGATTCCAGTAAATGCAATTTTGATGCGAGCAGAACACTGACATAGAGCCTCTCCTATTGCTTAATCGTGTATTACAGCATAGCCGCATGCAGTGTTAGAAGTGGATATTTACTCGGTACGAACGATAGATTACAAAATCATGCACCCTGCCGAATTTAGCAAAAGATGCTGCTACAATTTATTGAAGGTGTTGTCCCAGGTTTTAGGTTAAAGGGACACCGTGCCATAAAGCATTATAGCTACACTCTCTTATCTCCTAAAACTCAATGTTGACTTGTGAGCCCGTTTTTCGGCATATGGAAACATATGTAGTCAGCTTAGACAAAGTAAATCGTGAAATGGCAAAGCTTTATTACATAAGTGCAGCATATTTTGATATTTCCACAACCTCTTTATTTCATGATGCAGCAGTGCTGCAGATAGTAGCAGTTTGCACCCGGCCAATACTCCGATGGAATATACTCCTGGCTAGGTTCAAAGCAATCATGTAAATAATTCTTGGGGTTGATACGCTCTCGGGTGAGCGATTGGATTTATAACCACTTTCAGGTGGAATGAATTTAACTGATATTTATGCATTATTTTCAATTTTACTTTGCTTTCATAATTGGTTTATTATAAATAAATGAATTGGACTGCGATACTTTGGCAGAATAAATTCAGATGCTGTAATTCAATTTCAAATATTTTGTAAAAATTTCTGTTTCCGTTCAATAACCTAACTCACGGAATGGATTTTTTCCTAGATAAAAAATATTTTTTCTAAAATCGGTTGAAATGTAAATGTTCCTACTCTCACTGGCTCTGCGAAGATAGAGTTGATTTATAATCAATTCTATCCAAATCGGTTTTCAATATTAGACTAATCCATTTCGTGACATGGGTTATTTTATTAAGTTTCACCATGCAGACGAAAGGCGGAAATTTCCCATCAATTTCTGCACAAGACTGTCTTGCATATTCTCGCTGATTCTGACTTTCTGTTGAATATCCGAACATCGCTGTTGTTCCGAATGGAGCTTCTGATTTTTGGTAAACATCAAGAATATGGAATCTCGAATTTGCTATGAGTTGTAGCGAAAGTTACTCAATTTGACTTGAAAAATGGATGTTTTTTTGCTTTTCATGGGCACACTGCTGTCATTATTTATACGATGGACCGTCTCTCGTTTCCCTTACTCCGGTAAGCATTTTAATTTTTTACCGAAATCATTTTTCAAAAAACTAAAGTTTGGGTGGACTCGTTCGAATTGCATTCCAGACGACACGAAAGCATCAATAAATGTTGTTATTGTTTATTTATTATATAAACATAATGAATGCATATTGAAAAGAAAAATAGATGAAAGAAATGGGGCGTATACTGCTTTTATAATTTGCCTACGAGAAATTTCACTGCGGTTGACGTTGCAATGCCGGTAATACGAGTTGTGACGTTCAAGTATCTAATTTCAATATATGCATATAATAAAAGTTCATAATGATTTTCAAAGTGATTCTATTAGTGTGACATGTAAATACATGTATCAGCTATTGAGAGTTTTAGATTTACGCTTGCTATTAATACGCTGCATGTACAGTACGTAATACGAAATTTCATATTTTGTTCCAGGTGAAGGCATCCCCCCCATGTTTGGTGACGTGGAAGGATTTCGACATTGGATGGAAATTTCAACAAATTTGCCAATTCAACATTGTTAAGTATTTTTAATTGATTACTCTAACTTACAAACATTACTTGCTGTCAGTTTGATTATCGCCCTCTATCATCCAATTCAAAGAATAATTGTTCGATTTCGTTCTCATTTTTCAGGTACGTTAATTCTAGTCAGAATGATTTGCTATATTGGGGATTTGATTACCCCCCACTGACAGCATACCATAGTTATGTATGTGGTTACATGTAAGTATGCAATCTTTGCAGACCCTCGTGGCTAATGTTTATAGGAGAATATGTCGTTGTAATCTGCATAATGATATTTTTTCTAGAGCAAAGTTAGTCGAACCAGATTGGGTGTCGCCTGGATGTTCACAGGGATATGAAAGCTACCAATTTAAACTTTTCATGCGGTACCTTGGTAAGCATGCACGTTTGTTGTTCTTGCGTTACTTTACTTTCAAAAATGCCATTGGTTTGGATTTCACTTCTGCCAATAGTAGTGCCGTAGTGTGACATTCCCATGCATATGCCTATTCAATTCACTAAAAATTCAAATTTGTAGGTATTTGGAACATAAATGTATCTCCCATGTAATACTATTCAATACAGTTCAATGGGAAATCTATGGTAGATATATTGCATGTCCTTTTGATATGTGACGAGCTTTCTTTGGAACCTGATCCCATTACAGTCTATACCGAGGAGCCCCTACATTTCAATATGTCTCTTAATGTAGATGAATTTGAAAAATCGCATGCTTATTGTCATTTATTTTTTCGTTTGCTTTTAGTCGTTGTAGCAGATTTGCTCATCTTTTATCCTGCTGTTATTTTTTACTTTTATAACTCCAGTATCGCCGAACGGGTCAAGGTAACCCCAGTTTTATTAGTATTGAATTATTTTTTAGTTTACGTTGTGGTAGTTGATTTGCATTTTTGTCTTTGTTGCATTTCAGTCATGTGCCATTATTTCCGTTTTATTATATCCTGGACTTATCCTGATCGACCATGGCCATTTTCAGTATCCTTTTTGTTGTTCATCACCCTTGCTTTTTGATGTTGTCTCATTACATATTTCCCCCCCTTAACTTTAATCTTAGATTCAATTGCATAAGTTTAGGACTTCTCATCTGGGCGATTCTGGCCATCAACTTGAAATTTAGATTTCTAGGAGCAGTGGCTTTTTCTCTTGCTTTAAATTATAAGCAAATGGAGCTCTACCATGCAATTCCGTTTTTTTGCTACTATTTGGGTATCTGCTTTCAAAGCCAAACAAAATGTACAGGGTAATGCAACAGATTCCTGTATTCTTTCTTATAATACAAATATGTTGTTATGTAAATGAGTCTTGCTAAGCAAAAAAAATTTTTCGACGTGCAATTTTTATTTGTTTTATTTTAGAATTAGCAAGTTTCTAAAGCTTGGTTTCACGGTTATTTCTACGTTTACTGCCTGTTGGTTTCCCTTCTTCTTCCACAAAGGTGTGCCACTTAAGGTTTTGAAACGACTCTTCCCATTTGACAGAGGACTGTATGAGGTAAAATGTTATTGCAATTGTCTTTGCCATCAAAACATCGTTCGTAACTAATGAGGGAAAATTGTCTTTAGGATAAAGTTGCTAATATTTGGTGCAGTTTAGCGGTGTTCGTGAAACTCAAGCAAATTTTTGCTATCAGTTCGTTGATTACCATTAGTACTGTTACCACATTTACCTGCCTGCTACCATCCAGCTGGAATCTCTTTCTTAATCCAACTTTGGAAAAGTTCCGGTTGGCTCTAGTAAGAAAATTACTTCAACAAAAAATGGGGTTTCCTCGTATAATTTCCTGAATTTAGTTTCTTCATTTGTTATTCTACTGGTATCTTAAAATTTATTCACAGATTAATTCCTCGTTGATTTTCTTCTTGTGTTCGTATCAAGTTCACGAAAAATCCATTCTTATGACTGCAATGTAAGTACTGATGCATTATTCGTAATTTCGTAAAATCTTTCTCATTGATATTTTATAATATTTGAATTTGATATTTTTTACAGAATCGTTTGTTTAATACTCACTGAGCATCCTCTTCTGTCCGTGTGGTTCTTGATAATATCAGTATTCAGGCAAGTATTCTTGTTCTGTACACTTTAAGTTCATGTCCAGTTTTGCAAAAAATTAAGCTTATAATAAAACGTTTCCTTGAATCGTAGCATGCTACCTCTGCTGCTCAAAGATGGCCTAGCCATTCCGGTGTTTGCATCGATGACCATTTACTTGTTCATTGTGATTCGTTCATTTGTACATAAAGATATCCAAAGATGGAATCAGAAAACTAAGTTTCCGGTTGCAAAAGTGGTAAGCTTAAAAGCATTGATACCATGTTTCCTTGTTTTGTTTGAAATATGTATTGCATCTATAACATATCCGTTTGTTAACGATTTTGAAATTTCTTTCTTTTTCAGTTTTATGTCTCCGTTTGTGGTGCTCTAGTCCTTAGCTTGGCAGCATGGTGCTGTAATCCACCAGCACGTTATCCAGACATTCATGCGGTCTTATGTTCGGTGTACAGCTGCGGACACTTCATACTGTTTGCGTTTTATTTCCACTACCTGCAGCTGAAGACACCGTCTGGCGTCGATGTCAAACTGATGTACACACGAATTAAAAAGAAGAACTGAACAAGGTCAGCACCTCTTTAATAGTTCAATAAACGGCCTTTAACTTGACTTTTTTATATCGGCATTTATTACGTTTTGCCCTGGTGAGAACTTAAAATTTATTTCAATTCAATTCGGTAAACTGTAGTCCGTATAGAAATTTCTCTCAAAGATTCAGAACTCTCCTCACAAAGACCGAACCTAGATGACGACCCCCTTACCCCTCCTGTCAGTGCGAGTGTCATGGCAGTAAAATGTTAATTATTTTATACATTAAATTTCACATCGACAGCTTTGTTATGACATGAATTCTCATTTATTGCAGTACATACTGTGGCTTATCCTTTGTCATGTCTTAAAATGTCAATGAAATTAAGCAAAAGTATTTTAAATTCCTTGAAATCTGATTCACAGTGCGGGTGAAGGCAAGGGGAACGGATAATCCGCAATGACATTGTTGATAACAGTTTTAACAATGTCATCGAGGATAATAGGTATTAAATCTGAGAACAGGTTTGCAATTGCCTGACTAACGGCATCAATGATTTCATCAAAAATTCCAAATCCGTGAACTTCCACTGTTATTCTGCCGATTTCTTGCGTATCCAAGGCTTCAACTTCCATGTAAACGTCATTTTGACCAGCAACGATCGGTCCTTTAAGGGATAAGTACAGGTCGACGTAATCGCAAAGGGCATTGGCATCTCCGTTGTAGTCAATGAAAAGGAATCTAAAGAAAATAAAACGAAAAAATTAATTCATACTCAATTTCGTATAAGGCTAAAGTTAATAATAGGACAATATTCGATAAACTTACGTAAAGGTCCAGTTAAATTCTCCTTCGAAATTATAAATTGCCAAAGTCACGTCAATAAATAAGTCGGTGTCTGTCTGGGAAACAGCTGCATCACCTGTTCGGTGAATTGTGGAAAATCCACCGAGATATCCTGCCAAACCAACGCCTAAAATTTCCACTGTGTACACTGTATAAGGATCCAAGTGCCTATAGAATTCAAAAAGTTTGTTGGAACATACAAATGCCCATCTTATAAATTTCCGAGCCCCCGTCTCACTGCCAAGTCCACGACATTTTTCCAGATTTTTCTGATTACCGGAAATTTCTTTACCTCTAAGGGAAATTTCAGCATACAAATTTGTGCAAAATTCCCGACTTTCCCAAGGTTTTAAAAATTCAAGTTCATTTGGAACTGGGGACACATTTCTTCCGATGTCCATTTCCCCTTTCACGAATCTTTAAAGCTCAATTAAACATGAATTCCAAAAACTGAAAAATATCATCAGTAATATAGACGTCCATAATGGCTTCTTTCCCCCTCCCTGACCACATGGTGTCCACTTGTTATGTTCTATATGGTATTTATTGCATAAATTTACTAAAATTGTTAAAAGAACATACTCGGCCATAATATCATCGTGCATGTCAGCAAGTACTTGATCTACGTAAGCGTTTGCATCCATGTCTTCACCGAGCTTCGCAACAGGGACGTGTTGTAACTGTGGGTTAAATAATATATCGAATTTAAACAACGCTCCTTTTATTTTATAAAAATCAGATTTTGAATCGGGTGTTGCGAGGAATTACAGCCGTACCTTTTTCTGGAAGGACTGCATTAGTATTTGTTGAACTTGGCGGGACATCCCTGTAAAAAACGGAAATTTTCATGTCCATAGGCCAATTTGAATCTTCTTAAAAATTTTGATTAAAAAGGCTCTATTTTGCATTAAATCTTGGATCTTTTTATTACTTACCACTATCAACAACACTTGCACAAGAAATGCAAGCAACTATTAAAACGAGTGCTTTCACTAAATGATTCATGGTTAATTATTTTGATCTGGAAATAAACAACAAAAATATGTTAGTACTAATTGTAAAAAGTGGGATTAAAAAAATGTCAGTTTGATAAAATTTTTAAAAGCGATTAGATAAGGTTTAACGAAAATAAATTTTAAAATAATGAAAAACTGGATAGATATGGAGTGCAAAATGATACGGAGACCAATTTCCAAAAATAACGGCATTTTTATGTGCAGTTATTTGAAAAACACCAAGAAAACAATTTGTAACACTTGTTAATTTTTAGAAAATTGAGAAATTTACAGAAGTTTGCACATATACAATGTTAAACCTGAATATCCGTCCAACATAAAATTACACTGTGAGTCATAAAAAAGTAGAACCCAATAAAAAAAATCACAACTTCGTAAAAAATGCTTCCATTTAAATGAAATTTGGCATTTACATAGAAGAATAGTGTAAGAACAAAAAACTTGTTCCGGACATGCGACAAATCTCGGATTTTTTCATTTTTCATCAAGACGGTGCGCCCTGCTTACCGTGCTCGAGGCGCAATCGAACCGCTGCAACGGGAACTTCGCAGTTGATCGAACACAACCACTGGCCACCAAACAGTCCGGACTCGAATCTGGTGGACTACAAAATGTGGGGAGTTCTCCGGAAAAAGGTTTACAATTGGAAGTTTAATAATATCTAAGACTCGAAAGTATGAATTAAGAAAACTTGGATCGAACTCGACCGGCGTATAATCGATTCGTCAATCAAAGAATGGCGAGTTAGACTCCGGACTTGTGTAAAGGCCACCGGAGAACATTTTGAGCACATTTTATAATTCATTTTTGTTCATACACTATTGTTCTATGTA
>JAQGAE010001537.1:0-22459 GCA_034696685.1 Julus scandinavius
CTGGATCACAACCCTATCACTTTCAATGGGTGAAATTTTAAAACAATTCCAGCCAAACCAAAAGAGATTAAATAAAAGTAAAAATTGTTTAAAATAGCTTGATAAATCAGCAATTGTATTACTTTTTCGTTTTTCACTTTGCCCTCCCTGCATATATATATATATATCGAATATAATGTAATATAGAAATTGGATATGTATATATCCAATTTCTGATATGTCGATGTATACTGCATATAATTTATGACAGTTCCATATATACTGTATCCACTTAATGATATTTCCACATATCTATCAAGATTTTCTACTGTATCCAATTTATGATATGTCCATATATACAGTATCCAGTTTCTGATATAGGTACAGTATGTGACATACCAACTTTTTTAAATAGGGAGATAACAAACATGTGGTATTTTTACATGAGAAATTTTTTCATAAATTTCGAATTTCATATGTATATTACTTGCCACATTCTTAACTAAGCAATGTAAAAAAGTGTTTAGTAATTAATGTCAAAGATTGTTTTTAGATTGGTTTTTCCAATTATTTGTTTTAATTTCAGTTGTAAAACAAAATTACGATGCCAATGTTTATGACGAGTTCGTAATTCTTCATAATACAGCAGTGATAAAGTGCCATATTCCCAGCTTTGTTCAAGATTACGTTATTGTGACAGCCTGGATAAGAGAAGACGAAAAAGGCATTCAATCTGTGATTAACAACGGTACGAACAATTAAGGAAATTCACTTTCAATTGCGATTGATTCATCAATACAATTAATGAAGGAAATGAACAAATTGGCTACTGATTGAAAATTAAATATTTACTACAATGACTCGATTAATTTCTATCGTTACAAACGAAATTAAACGAGTTGGGAAAAAGGATTGATTGTCATTAATACCTAATCTAAGTGTTTCTTAAAGAACAAGAAATGTTGACCTGTCTTAATACTTTATTGATGAATTTTATCTAATAGATACCATCAATAATAACAGGATTTTGAAGTGGTGGAAAAAGTTTTTAATTTTTAAAAAAAAAATATTTATTGACTAAAACAACATGTTAATGAACTAATAAACATTTTATTGATTGTTTATATCAAAATTGATGATTAAAACAGAAATACTCAATAATGATTCATTATCACCATAAATCTGTATTTTGATTCTTTTAAATTTAATCAAAGTGATTTCTAAATATGAATTTGACTTTTAAATTGTTTTGAAAAAGTTTGAAATTTTGTAAACTGCTTATAAAAGTCTAACGTTTCAGTTTTAGCTACTATATAATTCGTATGTGTTTTTTAATTAACAAGATCATTAACAAGATAAAAGATCAAAAACATATAATTTTGATGAAATATTTTTAATTACACTAATTAATTTGCTTTCTATTTTAAATTGGTAATGTTTGCATATCCAAATTATATGTTAACTAATTGGAAATTTAATCATATAAATAATAATTTAATATAAAAATGTATCCAAGATGCTATTTTGATCATGTAAAACTAAGATTTTGAAGAAAATAATTTTTATTTTGATTATTTATACGAAAAAAAATGCACTTTACATTTTCAGAATTATGAGTTGGATATGCAATTTTTTTATATAGTATATTATTGCAATCATATTTAATATAAATTTTAGTAAAAAATATCATAAAAGCTGCTTTATTAGCGATAAATTTAACGAATAAACAATTTTTTTTAATTCAATTATTTGCCAAAATACTTATAACGTGTATATATAAATTTTGCTGAATACAGTTTTGACTTAAGATTAGTGTTAAAAATTGAATGGATTGAATAATGCCAAATCCTTAAGCTATACAAAGACAAGTTGGCATGAAAATCAATCTCTACTTATAAAGACCTCGAAAATTGAATGCACAGAGAAACCCCATTAATCCGAAATCCGAAGTTAAAATAGGCTAGGTAAAGAAGAAAAAAAATTCAATACTACTGTAAATAATGAAATTGTATGTAGTATTTAAATTATAAATACAAAACATAATTACATAATGAACTTTTGAATTAAAGTTTGCTAATCCAAACAGGTCCTGATCCCAATTACTGTATTTCGGATTAACATGGTTCTATTGTATACAATAATGCACGTAATGTACACATGCAAAAAAAAGATTATAATTCTATTTATAATGCTTAGTCCCCCTATTATATATTTATTTATAGTAACATTTCGGATAATCCAATTCCCGATAATCCGAGCAAGCCCTGCTCCCAATTAGTTCGGATTAATTTGTACTGTATTCGCACTGCAAAATTTACACCTTTTTCGAAATAAACATGTGGAGTACATGAGGTTGAGATAGTCTAAATTCCACCTTTAAGCATCAGATGTCTTTTATTGATGTGATATATCAATATGGTCGAATAATAAAGACCAGAAATATGGTACAATAATAACGGTATTTTTTTGTGACAATTTTAGACCAAAATATGATTATTCAAGAATTTCTGAAAATTTGTCTTTGATAAGGCGTTCATTTGAATAAACTTCAGTTTTTGGTCAAATACAGATTAGTTTTTAATGGTCATTTTTGGTCATTTGCAGATTAATTTTAAAATTTCTTGGCCACAAGAAACATCATTTTTGGTCATTGTTTTGTCTAGAAATTACGTCATTTCTTGTTCATTGTTTGATCTTAAAAATATATTATATCATTTTTTATCTAGAAATTACGTGATTTCTTTGCCATTGTTTAGTCTAGAAATTACGTCATTTCTTGTTCATTGTTTGATCTTAAAAATATAGTATATCATTTTTTTATCTAGAAATTACGTGATTTCTTGGCCATTGTTTAGTCTAACAGTTAAGTCATTTCTTGGTCATTGTTTGGTCTAAAACAACATTATTGGTCATTGTTTGGTCAAAAAATACATCATTTTTAGTCATTGTTTTGTTTACAAATTACATCATTTCTTGGTCATTGTTTGGTATAAAAATTACGTTATTCTTTGATTTAGAAGTTACATAATTTTTAGTCTAAACTTATGTCATTTCTTGGCCATTGTTTTGTCCTAAAATTACTTCGTTTTTGATCATTGTTTTATCTAAAAGCTCCATCATTTCTTAGTTATTGTTTGGTCTAAAAATCGCGTCATGAAGTTTTAGTCTTAAAATGACCGAAATTGACGTCATTTTAGAGTAAAGACAGGTTATTTTTTTAAAAAATGACGTCTTGGTTGCAACCATTTGCTACTTGGGTTACATTTCCAACCACCAACATCGCAATTTTATTGATAAATCAATCCGCATTATCGTTCACTTCCACATCAGGATAAAAAATATGAAAAACTTCTCACATAAAAAACAAAAACTTTTCCCATTTCAGGGGGACGTTTTAGTGTTTTCCCAAGCGGTGTTTTGCACATTCGAGATGCAGGAAAACAGGATGTTTACAGATACAAATGTCAGACGAAACACATTTTGACTCATTTCACAAAAATGAGCGCTACCTCAGGAAGCCTAATTGTATCAGGTGAAATTAATTTTCTCATTTGCTTCATCCTGCATATATAGCATGGTCATCAAATGACAGTGAAATTAAAGGTCCATTTCCCATTACTATAAACAAGGCGACTTTTTTACCTTCTCCATGGGGAAAGGCCATGACAAAAGTTAATTCGTTTCGCCAGATCACATTAATGGCCCATTAACATAATGCTGTTTTTTGCAGATCCACAAAGTAGTGTCCCAACACGATTAACTCACCACATCCCCGAAATGAAAGTGCTTCAAGGGACCAACGTTGAAATGCCCTGTGCAGCCCAGGGAAGGCCTAATCCTCAATACACGTAAGTCCAGCAATCAAACCTTATGTGTTTCACCGATGCTTAATTATTAATCATAATCGTTTAGCTGAACTGTGTCAGAATGTTCTGTAAGGGTTTATGGAAATCCCTATTGGCCACTACCGAAACGCCCTTTGCAGTCAAATGTTGAATATTTATGTGACATTATGCTGGTGATTCTCAAAATTGCATTGTAGAAATTCATTTAAATGTATAGCTTTACTATGCAAGCATCATTAAAAATTATTGTGTCAGAAAAATTATATGTATCAAATTAAACAAACTATACAAAGAGGTTATTTATTGATACTACGAGTCTCATCTCATCAAGTTTTTAACAATATTTACAATAGTTTTTAGTAGGATTAAAAAAAAGAATTATTGAGTGGTTGCTGGAAGTTGGGCAGTGGCATACATTCGAGGTCTGGCTATTAAATTACAAGACGAACCGCACAGAAGACGTCATAGAGGAGTTAGGGGGGAAACAAATGCAGTGTTGGATAGCTGGGAGAGTCTACTATTACAATACGAAAACACGTTTTTGTCGCTGTAGTAGGTTTTTTCTATAGAGGTTAGAAACGATCGTGTTTTTTCTCGTGCCGATAACAATGGAAAAACAAGTCGTGGATCTTGCACCAGGACAACACACCTGCCCATAATGCGCTGTCTGTGAAGCGTTATTTAGCCGCTTAAGGCACTCCAGTGCTCGAAGATGCGCCGTACTCACTTGATTTTACACCCTGTGACTTTTTCCTGTTTCCGAAAATCAAATCTGCCTTAAAATGAACCCGGTTCGAGTCGATGTAAAGGTGAAACAAAAATTGTCGAAGCCAAAGTTAAACAAACTATACACCTACACCTCGCTGTACGGCCACCTTTATATGGCCTTTCGCTATGACAGCCTTTTTTCAATTATGGCACTTTTTCGATTTACGGCCCATAATGTTTCGTTATACGGCTAGACAAAATGCTGTAATTAAAGAAAGTGGACAAAAAATGTGATAAGTTTCCATAATATGCACAAACAAGGTCGGATTTGCCTAACAATAAAACAACTTATGGGTTTCACTTCGTTTAAGAAGGCAAAAATGAAAATCACAATGCAAAAAGAATTGATTCGTTATACGCCTTTTTCGCTATACGGCCAACTTTTCCGGAACGTATCTAGGTCGTAAAGCGAGGTATGGGTGTACTTGAAACCCCCTTTAAGTTAAACAAATAACGCACAACTTAAATCCAAGTTAAGTAAACAATATATTGTTACCCAAGCTAAGAAAATAAACAATATCTTGCTACTCAAGTTAAGCAAGTAAACAATGCCTTGTTACCCAAGTTAAGCCAGTAAACAATATCTTGTTAACCAAGTTCAGCCAGTAAACAATATTATGTTAACCAAGCTAAGCCAGTAAACAATATCTTGTTACCCAAGTTAGGCAAGTAAACAATATCTTGTTACCCAATTTAAGCCAGTAAACTATCTTGTTACCCAATTTAGGCAAGTAAACAATATATCGTTACCCAAATTAAGCAAGTAAACAATCATTTGTTACCCAAGTTAAGCAAGTAAACAATATATCGTTACCCAAGTTAAGCAAGTAAACAATCGTTTGTTACCCAAGTTAAGCAAGTAAACAATAGTTTGTTACCCAAGTTAAGCAAGTAAACAATATATCGTTACCCAAGTTAAGCAAGTAAACAATCGTTTTTTACCCAAGTTAATCAATTTTTATATTAATTGTGCAAAATACACGATTTCAAATCATTACGAATATCTAACAAAACAACAAACCAGCATGACTAACTAACTGATTAAGTCAGGATCATTTAAGGCTATCAGGCCAACCTACGCATTGATTTAAGAATGACATGTTCAGGTTTGTTCATATAAAGTTATGACAGATACAATACGTTTTATAAATGTAATAAACATTTTTCTAAACAGCATTTTATCCTGAAATCGCAATCCATTATATTCGAAGGTTGAACTTTATAAGAATCATAATATCTCTACAGAGACAACAAAGCCTTGCTTTTACAAATGTGTATCTGTGCCACAATAGCTATTTGATAAAACTAGTATATATTTCTTGCATTGAACCACAATATATCAAATGCAAAATCACCTTAGTTACGAATTCAAAAGAAATATTGCATTTAGATTTCACAATTCAACATTTATAATAGGATACATATCGGTGGAATATTATCAGAAAAGGTCTTTTCAACCATTTGCAATAATCAGAAATATTAGGATAAAATAAGTAAGAAGTTTATTCAGCTATTTCAGTTTTTTTACATCTGGTTTTCGAATAATAAACGAATATGCAAACCTTTTTGACCGCCCCTCGTATATTTATAACACATACAATTTTAATACCTATAACTAATTACTGTTATTATGATAAGATGCAATTATTTATCCATAACATATGTTTGAAATAACAGTCGTATTTAAAGATTTAGCATTTTTATCCATGAAAAACTACCATATGTATTCTGAACGACAAACGTAATTTTCTAGGCAAATACGGGTAAAGAATTATAATTTTTTTTTATCTGAAATTGATTTTTTTATAAATCTTTCATACCAACACGTACACTAGGATTAAATTTAATTCCGTTTAAATTGGATGCAAAAAGCATCCCTAACATTTTCATAAACCATCAATATTTGCTTCATGTATTTTTTCGCAGGTGGTGGAAAATTAAAAACGGCAGAAGAGATTTACTGAAATTGGGTGGCAGATTTGAACAAAGAAGTGGATCGTTGTTTATTCATAGAGTTCAAATTGACGATGAAATCACTTATATTTGCGAAGCGAATAATTCACTAAGCGTCGTGAGAGCAGAAACTAGTTTAACAGTTACAGGTAAGTACTTAGCAAATATTTTTCTCCAATATAGTGTAAAAATAAATTCAACATCCATCTTTAGATTTTTATTTTAATTGATATGAAAATGATTGTTATCATGATCTGTGATGAAACAAATTTTCTTCAAATTGGAAAATATATATATAGCATATATGGATTTACATCATAATACAAGTATAACATGATCAGAAAAATTGGAGACTTATGTTTCAACAGTTCGAGAATGAATAATCTGGTGAAAAATTATAATCGACCTTATTTGCCTTATTAAGTTCCATATTTGCCCGTATACACTATGAGTCATAAAAACGAAGAACCCAATAAAAAAAAACACAACTTCGTGAAAAATGCTTCGATTTAAATGAGATTTGGCACTTACATAGAAAAATAGTGTAGAAACAAAAATAAATTATAAAATGGGCTTAAAATGTTCTCCGTTGGACTTTACACAAGCCCGGAGTCTAAAGCGCCATTCTTTGATTGACGAATCGATTATACGCTGGTCGAGTTCAGTCCAAGTTTTCTTAATTCGTAGTTTCGAGTCTTCGATATTATTAATTTTTGATTTGTAAATCTTTTCCTGGACAACTCCCCAAATTTTGTAGTCCACTGGATTCAGGTCCGGACTGTTTGGTGGCCAGTGGTTGGGTTCGATGAACTGTGGCGTTTCCGGTTGCGGCAGTTCAGCTATTTCTCAAGTATGGTGACCGACTTGTTGAAAAATGAAATAATTCGAGATTTGCCGCATGTCCGGAACATGATTTTTGTTCTTAAACTATTGTTCTATGTAAGTGCCAAATTTCATTTAAATCGAAGCATTTTTCACGAAGTTTTGATTTTTTTTAAATTGGGTTCTACGTTTTTATGACTCACAGTGTACGATATCAAGGTATCAGAGTTTTCGAACTTGTTAAACGGGAAAACGGCTTAAGTAGGAACTTCTTAAGCGGGCTTTCCTGTATAATTTTTCCACTCGGATATTTACATCATTTGCTTTTTTCTCTTTCTGAAAGCTCCCCTGATGGCCTTCATTCAGCCTAGCTACCAGCAGATTGATGTGGGCAAAGGGGCCAATTTAACCTGCACCCCATCCGGTTATCCCATCACTGCGATTGAATGGCTGAAAGACGGAAGTAGGTTGCTTTCCAGTGGTAGGGTTCGTCTCATCTCACAGGAAGTTCTCAGGATTAATTCCGTACAAAGAGAAGATAGAGGCATTTATCAATGTTTTGTCAAAAACAAGATGCATTCAGCTCAAGCTTCAGCCGAACTAAAATTAGGAGGTAAGACACGTAGTCCAAGCGACATCTTTTTCTTATAAACTTTAATAATTTATCAGTGCTTCAGATCTGCTCTTGTGCATAATTATTGGCGGTCCAAATAATCTCCAAACATGTATGTGTGTCCGGGGCGCCGAGAGCCAGGACCGGGCCCGGGGCAAAGGGTCGTATATGTCATCACATTTTTTTTGGGAGGGGGAGGTGTATATGGTCCTCGTTTTTACCTTAGAAAAATTGCGTTTTTACCATAGAAAAATTGCGTTTTTCAGTTTTCATGACAATTATAAAAGGTCATTTTCAACATTTAAAATTTTTCACACACATTCCGGTGGCCCGGGCCCCTAAAAATGGGTATTTTCCCCTCCCCCTCTCGTCAGGCCTGTGTGTGTCGATTTTAATGCTGGCCTAGTTCTGCAACACGAGGGCTAAATGCCAATGGCAGGGGATAAGCCTCCATCACCTAACTGAGAATTTCATCTATGAGGGGGGACTTCAATCTATGAGGGGGGACTTCAATTCCCTCTAGAGGGGACTAAATTTATTTATGATTAGCCGCCACTTAGGGAATTTCTCCCATATGCAAAAAATACCACTAACCATGACCGGAGTGCAAACCTCGTACCTTAAGGTGGGACTTCACCGCACCAAAAGCAAAAGCAAAAGCAGAGTTTTTGAAAACATGTTAAAAAAGCATGTTTTTCAAAACTTGGTTTAGTATGTATGTTTGCATGCTTTTGAAATTGCTTTTGAATCTATGTCATTAAAACAGATGCGGACAAAAGCACTGTATCAGCCAATATTCAGCTCGGCATTGTTTCACGAAATGTGTCATAGACGTGTACACTCTTGCTTTCTTTTTTTTGACACAATTTACGACACATTTTTGAAAAAACATGCGGGAAACTTTGTTTCATTGTTTTTTGTGTCTGTGTATGTTTTGTTTGGTGCATACCGAACTTTAGAAACTTATCGCTATCACATATAGCCAGCACCATCTATGCGAGTTAGTCAAAATATTGCAAACAGGTTCTATCACTAAATTACTTAAGGTGGGGCAGTGGTAACTATCGGCTTTTCATTCGGAAAACATGGGTTCAATTCTTCGATCGGCTACCATGACTGTGGTTTTCACGGTTTTCCACAGTTGTTTCCAGGCAAATGCAGTGATAGCTCCTCTAAAAATCCGTCTCGACTCAGCCCCTTCCTCTCTTCACATCTATTATAGATTACCAAAAGAATGCAATGCAAATAAAAAACGAATTCCAATTGCCAGGTTCACTGAGTCCCACAGTCCCTTTATCACCTACATGGAAATTTTGCCTACGAAGGGAAAGGGTCTACACGGAACCACGGTTTAAACTCTCATTCGAAAGAGCCACCAGTTAATGAATTTTGTCCATCCGAAAATGAATCGTATTAAGATATTCTGCATGTCTATTCCCACTTCCAAGTTTCAATCAGCAGCAATTTTAAAACGGCCCTTACTTTAAAAACGTACCGCGTAACTCGTCCGCTAGATGCTTTTTATATATGTTTATACGCTATCTAATAATTTCAAATGATTCGCCTTTCCACTAGCTGTTAGGATTTTTACACAGGTTTTTCAGTACTCTATCGAATTCTAGGGTGTATTTTGGTCAGAATAGCATAGAATTTTTAAAAACGGCCCTTACTTTAAAAACGCACCGCGTAACTCGTCCGCTAAATGCTTTTTATATATATTGAAACGCTTTCCAATAATTTTAAATGATTCGCTTGAAAATGAAGCCTATGATGTAAACTTGTTATTTCAATGAAATTTACGTAATGAAATCACGTAAAATCAATAAGTTTCAACATGTCGTCTAAAAACCGGTGTACATTTAGTTACTGAATCATATAAAGATATTAATCATTATATTCTCTATTCCGAGTTTCGATCAGCCACAATTTTATGCGGCCCTTACTTTAAAAAGGTACCGCGTACCTCGTCCGCTAAACTCTTTATATATTTTTAAACGCTATCTAATAATTTTAAATGTTTCGCTTGAATGTGAAGCCTCTGAAGTAAATCTGTTATTTCGACGACATTTAGGTAATGAAATCATGTAAATCAATAAGTTTCAGCGTGTTGGCTAAAAACCGGTGTACATTTAAGTTACTGAATCATATAAACATATTGAGTATTTATGTTTCCTATTCCAAGTTTCAGTCAGCAGTAATTTTTAAAACGGCCCTTACTTTAAAAACTAATCGCGTACCTCGTCTGCTAAATACTTTTTAAACGCTATCTAATAATTTTAAATGATTCGTTTGAATGTGAAGCCTATTAAGTAAACTTGTTATTTCAACCGTAATGAAATCACGTAAAATAAATAAGTTTCAATGTGTCGTCTAAAAACCGGTGTACATTGAGTAACTGAATCATATAAAGATATTAATCATTTATATCCCTGTTGAAAAAAAAACAATAGAGATTTCTATTATTTTCTGTTGTTTATTTGGAAAGTTGTTTTCTATTGGTATCAATAGAAAATTTCTATTGGTTTTATTGGTTTCAGTTGTTTTCTATGGTTTTCTATTGTTCAGTCAATACAGCTAATCCATTGAAGTCAATAGAAGCCAATAGAAGTCAATACATGAACCATAGAAAACAATTAAAATCAATAAAGTGTCAAAATAACAATATTGGTTTTTTTCACCAGGGATTCCCTATTCCAAGTTTCGATCAGAAGCAATTTTAAAACGGCCCTTACTTTAAAAACGTATCGCGTACCTCATCGGCTAAATACGTTTTATTTATTTTTAAACGCTATTCAATAATTTTAAATGTTTCGCTTGAATGTGAAGCCTCTGAAGTAAATCTGTTATTTCGACGACATATTAATGTAATGAAATCATGTAAATCAATAAGTTTCAATGTGTCGGCAAAAAACCGGTGTACATTTAAGTTACTGAATCATATAAACATATTGAGTATTTATGTTCCCTATTCCAAGTTTCAATCGGCAGTTATTTTTAAAACGGCCCTTACTTTAAAAACGTACCGCGTATCTCGTCGGCTAAATACTTTTTATTTATTTTTAAACGCTATCCAATAATTTTAAATGTTTCGCTTGAATGTGAAGCCTCTGAAGTAAATCGGTTATTTCGACGACATTTAGGTAATGAAATCATGTAAATCAATAAGGTTCAACGTGTCTTTTCTAAACACCAAAAATTGGCTTTACAACACGCAGTTCGCATGGTCTCACAAACATCAACGTCGTCGTCGTCTTCTATACGTGAATCGATTTTCACTTTAAAACATCGCGATAACCTCTACCGTAGTATTAACTCTGTCACATGACGCATATCAAACACAATTTGGATACGACAATGCTGCGAAAATCCATTTTGTATGAAAATAACAATAATGATGATGATGCCTACGTAAGCCCGGTAGGTGCAGCATCTTCTCAAGCGTAACATTGAGGGAAAATCGAGAGAAAACACTGCCTTCGAGAGAAAATGTACATAATATCGATGATTTGCAAAGTTGACATATTGATTGTATGAATTTTCCCCTGGCAAACATGCTTTCTTTGCACAGTGTTAAGCCTGAAATGAATAGAGCTGTCAAGCAAACTTGGGATTTGCTTTATCCAAGCTTGAATAACACGTTTCAAACGACATTTTGTTACGGAACAATAAGCTACAATACTGTGCGATGAAACAAAAAATAGAAAGAGTTTATCCTTTTATTAGAAGATTTTTTTTTTAAAAATCAGGTGACATCCCACACAACATGTACAAATAACGACGAATTATTAATCATAAATTCGTGTTGCTAATTTGATGGCCTTCTTATTAAAATTATATAATGATGTACATGTATACAAAAAATCAAATATATAAAAATATTTATTTCCATATAATATGATACACATGCTATATTATGTCCCATATTTTTCCATGTATGGTATTTTGAAACCCAGGTTGGAAAAAATACATAGGGCCATATAAGCAATATTAGGACCTATTTTTCCCTAATATGTGATTTTTCAAAATTCCATGTGGCAAAAATATGGCCATATATGCTATATTATGTCCCACTTTTAACAATGTTTGATATTTTGAAATCTAGGGTGGAAAAAATATATACATTGGAACCTCGTAAATAAATATGCAGAGAGAGAGATATAAGAGACATAATATGTCATATGTGGCAGAAATTTTTTAGATTTCTTAAAAATTGTTTCCCAATGTTTCAGATGCAATTCCAGTCTTCCATGAAACTTTTCCCGCCAAAGTTTACCAAAAAGGAGCCTCTGTTTTGCTGACTTGTATTATTTATGGTAATCCACCTCCTCAAGTATCGTGGACAGTAGATGATTTACCACTACCAGAAACATCAAGATATCATATTCAACAGTTAGTCACCATACAAAATGACGTCATTAGTTATGTAAATATCAGCAGTGTGACCACAGAAGATGGTGGAGAATATTCGTGTATCGGAAAAAATCGTGTAGGAAAGACTGCTTATTCTGCAAGAATTGATGTACACGGTAAATATATTTATTTTTATTTCAACTGCCTTTTTTAAAATTAGCAGCGCTATCTATAGTGCATTCCGTACATATAACTAAGATTTAAGAAAAAAAATTGGGGTGGTGAGTAATTCTGGTCCACCCTGTATAGACTAAAAGATTTTAGAAATAGATTTAAAATAACAAAATATGTTTATTTATAATCTATTTATTCACATTATATACGACCAAGACACGTTTATTCGAAATTCACAATAGACTTGCTTGTTTTAATTTTTGATGAAATTTGTCATCATAGAAATATTGTTTATTTTTAATTTATTGCTACTATATACACCCCCAGGATAAAACTACTGATTACATAACTTATATATTACTGTCTTACAAAAGCATTTTGGATTAAAAAAATAACGGGACTTTATTAATTTGTTCTTGTTTAGGACTTTTTAGTTGATATTTTAATAAAATATTTGCTCAAGTTTTAATATGTAATATTAAATTTGAAAATATCACTGGAGGGGTGTAATTAAAAACAAATGTCGCAATAACAAAATAACAACCAGATAACAAAAATAAATGTTCAAACAATTTTTTATATATGTATATATTTTTAATTATTTTAGATCAATATTTAGTGATTCCTGAATTTAATATTAAATGAATTGAAATTGAAGCTTTATCTTGCTTTAGGATAGTTACTACATAAATAAATTTTCTTAGATGATCCAATAACAATATCAAAACAGATATTTCCATGCACAGGTTTTACGTATAATATACAGTATTATTTGAAAGGATAAATATGCCAAACATATGGCTATTATATGAAAATTTAGATACTATTATACGGCTCAAACATGGTTATTCAAAGGATATATACAGGGTGGCCACAAACAGAAGAAACTTTTACATAAAGTCGTAACTTTTTGTTTTTTAATCAAAATGGAAAACAATTTGAGTGTAAATTAAAATAGCTCTTTTGTTCGTACGTTTGTTGCCTATATTTGTGAAAAATTGCATTTACTTTGATTAAAAAACAAAAAAGTTACGAATTTATGAAAATGGTTCCTCTTTTTTGAGGCTACCCTGTATATGGCCATTCAAATAATAAATTACTCTTACATTGTTAAATATAACCGTCAAAAGGATAAATATAAGTATATGCATGCATGGCCATATATAGCTATTCATCCATAAAGATAGCTTATACAAGTCTATACAAGTATATGATACGTCTATACAAGTATAGACAAGTCTATACAAGTATATGATACGTGCAAGTCCAGTGTAACTTTTCTAGCCATACGCTAACAACCTGCCCACATTCAAATGTTTTATATATTTTTTATAAAAAAAATAGGTGAAAAAATATATGTAAAAATATATAAAATATATACAAAAATAAAAAGAAAATATACAAATATATAAAGAAAATACAAAAATTATATACGATAAATGGGACAAAATAATATATAATTTTTATATTTTTTAGTATACATATATAATATTTATAAATTGTATTATGCATAAATTTTTCATAAAAAAAATATAAAATATATAAAACATTTGAATGTGTGTGGTCTCCTGTGAGAATGACAACAGCTGTTCAAAGGAAACTTATTTTAAAAATTGATTAAAAATGAGCAGTATTAGTTAACCTTAGCTGAATATTATTAAAATCTGACATGTAATAAACGTTATTATTTCCCAGGACCACCTTTCATAAGAGTTATGCCGAATATAACAGCCATCACAGGGGAGTCCATGACAATCAAATGCCGAGCATCTGGTTATCCCATTCATCAAGTGAGTTGGGAAAGAGGTGAGCATATTAGACACCCTTATCTGGAAACGTGTTCGAAGAACGTGGTGTAAATATGTATGAACCAAAAGCGTTTTTCATTATTAAATTTCCAGATGGCAACCATTTGCCCATCAATCACAGACAAAAAATCTTCCCTAATGGCACTCTGGAAGTTGACAACTTAGAAAGGCCAACGGACGAAGGGTCCTATACATGCAGCATTCAAAGAAACCATCATGGGGATAGTGTAAGAAGAACAGTACACGTCACCTTAATAAGTAAGTACAGAAATCCACTTAATAATACATTTAGTTATTACTAGAAATTTCGATAGCGATGATTGATATAATAAAATGAAAGTGTACAATTTGGTTTCTTTTATTATGGGACACACAGTACTACACTGTGTCCCAAAAAAAACATTCCCTAAGAAAATAAATCAGAAACCGTTTGGTGTATATTTCTTAAAAGTGAATAAAGTCCACCGAGAGTCCATTCCTTTTCTGGAAACTCTTTTAGTAACCTTTTTGCACCGTATTTTTTGTTTTCATGCAAAAATTGTATCGCAATACGATTTTCCTGAGTAAACGCCATGTTTGAGCAGACGATTTATTATCTCGATGAGGGACATACCGGAAATAAAAAATAAAGCTGGCATGCAGCGCCACCTATGCGCGGTAAATTTGAATGTCTATTAATTAAAGTATATAACTTCAAAAATTCATTTCAATCGAATAATTTTTCACGAAGTTCCGATTTATTTTCTTAGGGAATGTTTTTTTGGGACACAGTGTATACATCAGATTGACAGAATAATGGTTTTAGTTATCATTGTTAATACAAATTAAATTCAGATCAGTGTTTTTAACCGGTGTGCCGCATCACACTAGCTCTAGATGTGCCGCTAAGTTTGTCGAAGCATCAAAAATTTACATTTTGAAAACAAATTGTATATAATAACCATTACAAATTCTGATATAAGAGAAGATTATTTAATTAAAATATAAGTTTTATTATACATGTTATTAAAAATGAGAATGAAAATGAGAGAAAAACTCTCCTTAGAAAAGTTTAACATATGTGTAAACTTTGTTTATGAAATGTGAAATTGTGAAAGTAAGAATACTGTAATTTTCTATTTTTAAAGAATTTTAAGTTATTTAGCTAGGTTACTGTAGTTTTGTATTAACTACAATTTATTCCTTTTTATAATTTGCTCTTTCGCATTTAATAATTGCTGTTGGTACGCAACCTAGCATCACTCCGAAGCTAGCAGTGATTGCCAACTGTCTGGGGCAAACTTTAAAATAATGAAATTAAAAATTATAAAATACTTAAAAACTGTACTTTTGAAACTGCTAAATTGCGAAAGAAAGAATAGTTTAATTTTTTGTTTCTTTTAAAACTTAGTTAAATTACTGTAATTTTTATAATTGAATTTCTGCATTTAATAAATGTCATTGGTATGCAACCTATCATCACTCTGAAGCTAGCGTTGATTGTCAACTATCAGGGAAAAAATATTTAAAAATATGAAATTAATGATTATAATGATTATAAAATGTACTTTTTAATTTGCTAAAATGCCTAGTTTAATTAATCTTTTTCTTTCAAACATAATTAACGTTTATGTATTTAATAAATGTATTTCGAATGCAACCTAGCATTACTTTAAAACTAGCAGTGATTGCCCACTATTCTGGGGCAAACTAATTAAAAATATGAAATGAAAAGTTCATACTCATTAAAAAATTATAACTAAAATGTATTTATAAACAGTATATTTTCATTTTTAGAATGAAAATATAGCTAAATATTCTTTTTTTTAGCCTAAATTAAAGTAGATTTTTTTTTCACTTATTAATTACATTAGTAAGCAACCTAGCATCACTCTGAAGCTAGTAGTGTTCCCCCACCATTAGGGAGGCAAATTATTTTGAAATATGAAATGACTAGTTATAAAATTATTAAAAATGTAGAATTTTTTCAAAACTAAGTAAATTAGTTACATCACTGTACACGTTTCATATTTAACTTTTCTACATTTAATAAATGTTGTTGGTGTGCAACCTAACATCACTCTGAAGCTTGCAGTAATTGCCTACTACTAGTAATGAAAATGTTATACACATTTAAAAATACAACTAAAATTATAAAATGTGCATTGCTTAGTATTTCTTTTTCATCTTAAATTGATGTACATTTTATAATTTGCTTATTTGCATTTAATAATGCCATTACTGTAGCACGCAGTCTAGCATCACTCTGAAGTTGGCAGTGATTGCCCACTACCAGAGGCAAATTATCCTTGACGTATTTAAAAAGCTAATGACAAAACTACAAAAGCCGTTAAATACCCACTTTGTTTTCGGAGCTGTGATTTTCTATTAGCTAATAACTAAGTTATACGATGCATATGTAAAGCTCAGACATGAAATCGATATTTAGCCTCATCTATTTGCCCAAGGCTAGCAAGTTTCGAGTTAGTTTGAGGAAACTGTATTACGTCACAATGAACAATGCATTTTTTTTATTTCAACTTGAATTGTGTTGAACAAATCCGATTTCCCCAACTTTAGGTATGAAATCCGACCTTCTTAAGATTCAACGTTTTCAACTTTAGATCAAATTCATTATACTTGAATTGCATCCTTTAAGAAAGCTAATATAAAATTTCAGCATTGCATCGCCAAAGTATTTCAGACTTTTCTCTCTAAAAGTCGTTTATTGGAAAAGTCGGTATTTCGTTTGCTATTTTACGATTCTGGTATTGCCTTACTTGTTTTGGGAATTGTTCATAATGTAAACTTTTACCAATTCGGATTCATGGCTTCGTGAAATTAATTAAAATCTGCTATTTCTGCTCTAATGTTTACTCACTGTTATGTTAAGTCAAATGAAAATTTTGTTTTCGACCCAAGTGATTTGAATAGATTAAATAAATGCAGTAAGTAGAGTTCGTGTTTTGTAAAAGACACGACATTATTTAATGCAGCATTAAATAACATTTGAAGGCATTGAGGTCAGAATCAGGATTGTCACAAAAGTGCAAAGCAATCTAAAAATTGTGAATAGTTTTCGAGAAAATCCTTTTATGACGAAAAATGTCATTTGCAAAGCAGAAACGAAATTACTTCAAATAGATTAGTTTCAGAAATGCCCAACAAACATTGCTTTTAACACCAAACAGACATTTCATGACATTTATGTCAACTGCAGCGATGTTAAAATAACATTATTTATATTTTACACTAATCCTTACTTAATTGAGATCTGCAAACCTTATGAATAAATTCTCTATTATAAACGTTGAAACTAACCCTTATTATAAAGGTTTATTGTTTGTTTAATATAAAATGAGTAGGGATTTCGTAACTTTTATTGTCTTTAATATTATCCTAGTTTTAAAATGGTATTCACTCAACAGATTATTCACGTTAAAGAAATATAAACTAAATTAAAGTCATACCAGAAATTAGACATATAGAAATATTTAATTAAATATGACATTTATGTCCATGTCTGAAAACTGTATATTAACTTACGTAAAATATAGACGAATATACATATTTGGAGAATGGCTATATTGCAATATATGGACATATCCGTTAGTAATATATGTATTCTCAAATATATCCATGTCGTACACAATTTTTCCACTCAAGGCTAGTAAATTTGCAATTATTATTTTTCTAATCTATAAATTTGAGTAAATCTTGTGCTCAAACCAGTGGAATATTTAAAATATTATAAATGACACATAAATGGAAATACAAGGAAAGTTTTATATATAAACAAATTAAAAATTGTGGATATATGGATATTTATAGGTGTATATCAAAATATATACATAGATTACATTTATGTTCATATTTGCCATTGTATGACTATATATGGGACATAATATGCCATGTATGGGACATATATGGGACATGCAATGCCATATATGGACAAACATGGGCATATATGGGATATAATATGCCATGTATGGACAAACATGGGCATATATGGGATATACTAATATGTCATGTATGGACATGTATGGGACATAATATGCCATGTATTTACATATATGGGATATAATATGCCAAGTATGGACATGTATGAGACATAATATGCCATGTATGAAAATATATGGACATACAATGTATATTATGGACAGACATGGGCATATATGGGATATAATATGCCATGTATTTACATATATGGGATATAATATGCCATGTATGGGACATAATATGTCATGTATGAAAATATATGGGACATAATATGCTCCGTATGGACATATATGGGACATAGTATTACATATGGACATAATATGCTATGTATGGCCCTTAGGGTAGATTTTATTCAAGATAGTTTTATATTACATATACTATGTCTATGATGCTGATTATGATATAAATTTTTTTTAAATTTAATATCAAAAGTAGGCTACCACCCATCTTATGCTTTTAAACGTTTATAAATTTGGGAATGAAAAATCCCCTTTGGTATTTCTAAATTAATGGTATCTCCAAAACTTGACTCAGGTTTTCTTCGTATAAATATCCACCATTTATTTAAATTGAAATCGATCAATATAATAGTTTTGAAAAGCGTCATGCAAACAAGCCTATAGTGGAATGAAATTTGAAGCCTAGTTCCCTTATTTTAGTAAAGGTTTTTGGTCCATTGCACCCGAGATATTTTTGAGTTTTTCCCCAAAGCTCTGGCTAATTAGCGAAGCGAAGTACAAATTGCGAGTAGTTTTTGAAACATGCCAAAAGCAAGCTCGCATTTTGCAAACTAGTTTTCGCAATGAAAATGGACTCGTTTTATGCGTCCAAATGGCACCGAAATGGGCTTTAGCCGCTTTCTAATTAGGCACTTTGGAAAGCATGTTAATTTAATAGTGTGTCTTTCGATATAAAGCTCTCCCCGCGAATTAATGCGATGGCAAACTGCCTGTTGGCGCATGCTACGCTTTTAAATTAGATCTTTTATAGGCTATAAATGAATAATAAGACAAGTTAAATAGAATGAAATGATTGCTAAATATTTGGGACGCACAATGGAGTTTCCGTCTACGTTTAACGAAAAAAAAAAAAGGAAATGTAAAATGTTGGGTTTTTTTCTTCTTCATCTCCTGAATAAGATTTATGCACCGAGAAACTATAAAACAGCGAGACTTTAAAAGATGAGCCTAACAAAATACAAGAAAGTAAACTTTGTTATAAAAACTCCCGCAGACGAAAAAATCGTAACTCTTCTTATTAAATCTTATTTGCCAACTATAACACCCTGAAACCTAGTATGAACTTTATTCCCCCTTTTTTATAAACGGTTTTTTCAAACATGAGGATTAAACCAACAATCATTTATTAGAGATTAGAAACTGGTGAGATTAAATGGAGTTAACCTGAAAAGGATCACAGAAAAATAACAGATTTGAAACTTTTTTTGGGGAATATGAATATTAGCAATTTTGGTTATGAAATAGCTTTACTAGATTGGAAAAATCATATATGGGCCATGCAATTTTATAGATATGGATTGACCAGAAATTGAAGCATGTGGTCATATACAGTATGGAAATGTATATTTTTGAAATTTTTTGGAAAAAATATTAGTAATTTCGGGTACAAAACGGTTTTTTCTAAATATATACTCGGTTCGAAAAATAATAGGCCATGTATGGACATGCATGACGCTTTAAAAACATACCTATACCAGAAATATATCGTATATATGTAAGTTAATTTTAAACATTTTTTTTGGAAATTATTGTTAGTAATTTCAGTCACAAAACTATTTTATAAAAATCTATCCAGGTAGAAAGATCATATGTGGGCATGTATGGATTTTATTATTATGGCTAGTATGGAAATTAGACACATACGTACATATCAGTGCATGTGTGACCCATGCATGGTCTTATAAGTGCATGTACAATGTGCCAAAATCGCATTATACACTGAGTCATAAAAACGTAGAACCCAATAAAAAAATCACAACTTCATGAAAAATGCTTCGATTTAACTGAAATTTGACACATACCTAGAAAAATAGTGTAGGAACAAAAATGAATCATAAAATGTGCTCAAAATATTCTCCGGTGGCCTTTACACAAGCCCGGATTCTAACGCGCCATTCTTTGATTGACGAATCGATTATCTGCTGGTCGAGTTCGATCCAAGTTTTCTTAATTCCTACTTTCGAGTCTTCGATATTATTAATCATCGATTTGTAAACCTTTTCCTGGAGAACCCCCCAAATTTTGTAGTCCACTGGATTCGAGTCTGGACTGTTTGTTGGCCAGTGGTTGGGTTCCATGAACTGTGGCGTTTCCGGTTGCAGCAGTTCAACTGTTTCTGGAGCATGGTGAGCGGGCGCACCGTATTGTTGAAAAATGAGAAAATCCGAAATTTGTCTCATGTCCAGAACAAGTTTTTTGTTTCTTCACTATTGTTCTATGTAAGTGCCAAATTTCATTTAAATCTATGCATGTTTCACGAAGCTGTGAATTTTTTATTAGGCTCTACGTTTTTATGACTCACAATGAATTATTTCCTAATCATACATACATGGCTCATGTATGGCTAGTCAACGGTCACATATGGCCATATATGAATTATAATTTAAAAAATATGATTCCCAATATTTTAAATGCCCCCTTCACCTTTTTTCCTCTTGGGAAATATTTCCTAACAATGTTAATCTTAATCTTAAAAATATCTTGACAATTTTTGGAACAAAATTTGAAGTATTAATCAAATAATTGTATCCTGGAAATCAGATTTCGATTTTCTTTGATATTGTTTTTTAAAATCAAAAATGTTTTGAAATAAAGTGCAAAGATACATGGATAGATACAAAAGAGTAGTGGGTGTAAAATCAAAGTAGTAAATCTTCCGTCATCTTTTCTTCCTCCATCTTCTTGAAGCTTTATCAATCCATGGCTAAAAATCGCTATCAACAACATTTTCAATTTCCTTCACAACATCGCTAATGTAAAAGCATCGAAAAGTGAGATAAAAAACTAAGATATGCATTTGAACAACACAGAATGTAGAAAAAATGAAACATTTTCAAGATAAATATTTCATCGAGCAATTTGTTACATAGACAGCAAAATAACGTAAAATGCTGTAAAAATAAATTGTACTTTTAAATCACTAGTGTTTTTCAAACTTTTTTAACTCAAGAATATATCTATGTCCAACATTTCTGGCTTAAATGACCCATATATGAAAACTCGAAAACTAAGAATAGTCCATTTATGGATATTAAAAATCTTTATTTAGCGCCAAACAATGGATAAATACGGCTCATAAATGACTACATATGCCGATTTAGTGGATTCGAAGGGCGGTCAAAAAGTCTTGCATATTGGTTTACTATTCGTTGTGAAACTTGCCGTTTGGCAATATCCGCATATGAATAAAACGCATTTTACGAGAAGGGTATAAACAATCTCATCAAACGTTGGAATAAATGTGTCAACAAACTCGGGTCCTAGATTCAAAAAAAGCAAATTTCCAGCTCCTTAAAATGGCTATTTCAGTGTTTTTGTACGACATCTGGTTTTTGAATAATAAACGAATATGCACCACTTTTTGACCGCTCCTCGTAATATTGTCCAGTTTCAATCAGACTAGAAACAGAAAAGGTCACAAATGACAGGTTTGGAAATATAAAAAATGATCAATAAAATATCCTATTATTTCAGCATTTCTATCTTTAATAACTTGCTCTGACTTGTTCTGAATCGATGTAATTTCTGCACCAGTTGTTACGTCATTGAAGCATGGTCAAATGATCTATAACTTACTTTAAATAGTTGTAGAATCTAAGAAATATGTTCAAATTGTACTTTATTTTGTATTAATTTGTAAATACATTCACTAAGAATTCTGTATTTCAAAATACAGCAAAGAATAAATATTTCCATATATTTTCAAACACCTATATATCAAATTTATTTAATTATAAAAACTTTATACCTTAAATATATGTGGATTCTTTAGAGGGGTTTGAGCACCCCCTGAAAGGGCCTGGTGGACTCCTAAAGGGCCTGGTGGACTCCTAAAGGGCCTGGTGGACTCCTAAAGGGCCTGGTGGACTCCTCAAGGGCCTGGTGGACTCCTCAAGGGCCTGGTGGACTCCTCAAGGGCCTGGTGGACTC
>JAQGAE010001538.1:0-22458 GCA_034696685.1 Julus scandinavius
AAACAACAATATGATGCAATTGCTGATCCATCAAGCTATTTTAAACAATTTTTATTTTTATTTAATCTCTTTTTGTTTGGCTGTGAATGCCATTTAAAATTTACCCATTGAAAGGGATAGGTTGTAATCCCCCCTTAATCAGATAATTAAAAGATCATTTTCTCTGTATATTTCTAGCTACTTTCACCCTATCGAATTCCAAACCTAACAAGATGACCAACAGCAATTGGTTCCAAGCTGCCTTCGCCGCCATCTTGGTAGTCCTGATTTGCACCTCGTCTTCAGGTGTGTATGCAGCAGACTTGGTCAAATTTTACTCATGGGTAGGATAACTGATTACGATTTCAGTGGAATCGTATTCTATAGTATAATTAGAGTACATGTAATCAGTAGTCATATGAAATGAGTAATCAAACTTGGGCAAATATGTACTGATGACTCATGAGCATGAAGTACAGATTAAGAGTACCTATGGAATCATACTCCGAAGGATGATTAGTATCTTAATCAGACTTGGGAAAATTGTACTCATGGATACGAGTACTTATTACGAGTATGGCGGATTGCAAAAGTATCGTTTTGGGAACTCAATTTATTTTAAACACCATAGGGTTTTTTTTTCAAACAGAAACAATTAAATTTTAGAAAAATCTTAATGAATATGAGAACACAAAATAAACCATCTTAGACATTACCAAAATCTTAACAATTAAAGGGGGGGGGGAGAAAGAACAGTACATCCGATAACAAAAGGATCATAAGTAGAAATGTGAAAATAAGGATACATTTATATTGGCTTTTAGGATGACCCTCATTTCAAGTTATTTTCGTTACTCAACGTATTTCTATTCATACTCGATTACATTGGTACTCGTAATTTCAGTTTACGTTACTACTCCAGAACATTATAATCATCCATTATGAGTACATTTTTACTTATATGTTTACTATTACTTATACGTTTTGAGTACATTTTCACTCAATTACTTTTGTACTCGTACATTTTGAGTACGATTTGCATTTAAATACTCTTTGTACTCAGTACTGTTTTACTCGTTACTCAAATTCATCCAGTGTACTCAATTACTGCCCAACCTGTCAACACTGGTAATTCAGTACCACAGAGTAATTAACAAATTGAAATTTTCTCACGCTTAGGGGCCATTCAAAAAAGACGTCCCCGAAATTCCTCCAAAAATTGACCTGCCCACCCCCACCCCTGTCCACATGGTGTCCATTTTAGTTTCTTTTCCCTCCCCCCCATCCCCATGGACGTCCTTAATTTTTTTAAATGTAGGGTGTCCAGAAAGTTTGTTGGAACATCCAATGGCCCATCTTTAAATTTCCAAGCACCCACCTCCCCAACAATTTCAGGACATTTTTCCAGATTATTCTGATTAACGGAAATTTTCGGACCTCGAAGGGAAATTCCAGCATAAAATTGGTGTTTAACACAAATTTAATCATAATTTCCGACTTTCCCCGAGGTTTTACAAATTTAAGTACATTTGGAACTGGGGACACATTTCTTCTGGTGTCCATTTTCCCTTTCACTGACCTTTATTAAAGCTCAATTAAACAGAAAATCCGAAAACTGAAAAATACCATCATTAGCGGACGTCCATAATGGCTTACCCCTCCTGCCCTGTCCACATGCCAAGAGACCCTACCCCCTCTTAAGGACGTCCTTCTTGAATGGCCCCTTATTCCACTCTAACTGACCCGATCTTCTCTCGAAGCAGGTGCCGGAGTCTACGATCCCGACTCGGAGTTGTGCTGCGGCGGCAATGTGTCCCAGCGCTCTTTCGGCGCCGCCTCCGCCTGCTGCGGCGGTCGCGTATTCGACGTCCGTCGCTCAATCTGCTGCACCGACGAGGACACTGGCGTCGAATCCGCGGTCCCCATCCCTATAGACATTCGCGGGGAAGAGATCCCCGCGTCCCGCTTCCGGTGCTGCGGCAATACTGCCTACTTTCCAGAGACGCAGACGTGTTGCAACAACGAGCCAGTCGACAAGCAGTTTAAGAACACCGGCTGTTGCAACCACAAGAGCTTCGATGCCGATCGATTGGTGTGCTGTGGCAACGCGACACTTCTCCGACGCAATTTGCTGGTCAAAGGTCCCAAAGGTAACACCCCGCTTTTCATCTGATTAAAGGTAGATTCACTTGATTCGCAATAGAGAATACAAATTATTCGGATTTTCAGCTACCCGAGTACTCGAGTATTTCCTTGTTGAAATACCCTGGTATTGGGAAATTTGGGCCCTGATTGAGCGATTTTTATCCCAGCTAATGCTATCAAAGTTAAACAATGTCCTAGATATGGGGGAATCTTGGGGATAGAGTGTGCCCCCAAATCCAAGAATTTTTACAAATTTCAAACCGAATCGGTAAAATATAAAAGGGGATTTTAGGCACTTTAGCATTAAAAGTGCTATTTTTCTACTCTCCAAATATAATTTTTTAAGCAGTAAAAGTGCGATTTTTCTGTTTTAGAAATGCAATTACTTTGCATTTAAAGCATTGTTTTTCTAAAAGTATGTTTCCATGATCGAAAAACTCTCGAGATGCTCTCTATAGCAGTTCTCAATGTAGCACGTGCAAAACTGCGCGTGCTACTGTTCGAGAGTTGTCACTGATAGCAGCTCGCAAAATATAAACCATGTTTGAATTTTGAGAGCTAACTAAGTTTGGGAAATTTTGTGGAATACAAGATGCATGGCGAGTAACTCGCGAGAGTTTATCTCACGTGGAAACTCGCCTCACGATAAAAGTGCGATTTTTCTGTTTTAGAAATGCAATTATTTTGCATTAATAGCACTTTTTTTTCCAAAGGTGCTTTTCCATGTGAGAGAAACTCTCGAGATGCTCTCTATATCAGTTCTCAATTAAGCACGTGCAAAAATGCGTGTGCTACTGTTCGAGAGTTGTCACTGATAGCAGCTCGCAAAATATGAACCATGTTCAAATTTTGAGAGCTAGGTGTCAAGATGTTTTGGGTTTTTTAATGTTCAAAGATACGTTTGGATAAAAACTCAATTTTTCTGCATTAAAGGTGCGATTTCTATTTCAATTGAGCCTATTCTCTGCTCTACCAGGCCCTACATAACACTAGCAATACTAAATATATGGCCAAAATAGTCCACCCCAGGATTATGGACCCTATTCTCCCCCTCTTCCTTCTTCCCTCCCCCCCCTTCCTCCCAAAAAAAAATTACATATACGGCCTTGAAGATAAATTATCTCGAAAACGAATCTGAACACATTTGCTAATTGGCAAGACAACAGATTAAAGGCATTCTTTATAAGAATTTACTTTCAGCCAAGGCCGTATATATGTCATTACATTTTTTAGGTAAAAGTGCGATTTTTAAGTTAAAAAAGCAATCTCATCTTCCCTAACTTTTTCGTAGGTGGCCTGGCAACGCAGAAGCTTTCTGCCTGCTGCGAGAACCAGGGCTATGACCCCAAGAAATCTATGTGCTGCGATGGTAAGCTTCACCGACGATGGGGATCGACAGCAGCATGCTGTGGACAAGTGGCTTTTGACGTGGGTCAGGAAGGCTGTTGTGGCGGCTCTGTGTATGGCGACCCATTCGGCATTCTGGGCTGCTGCGGCAACACGACATATGACGCGCTTGCAGACATCTGCTGCGACGACGTTGTCGCCTCCGACCCCTTGCGTGTGATGGCCTGTTGTGGAAGCCGAGCCTACAATGTGTTTCAGGAGACATGCTGTGGTGGCACTGTTGTACCCAAGGCGGATAACAGCAGCTCGGCTGGTGCCATTGCTGGCTGCTGCGGTGGCAAAGACCAGTTCGATGCCCGTAAGGCTGTATGCTGCGATGGTGTCACTGTGCCGCTGCCTTCAGATGGCTTCTTTGCTTGCTGCGGCAACCGCACCTACGACCAGCACACAGAGATATGTTGTGGTGGTGTCGTCAAGCAGCGGCACTCGGAGCAGACACGCTGCTGCGGCCAAGCGGCATACGAGAAGGGCGAAGCAACGTGCTGTGGCACCGACTTGCTGCCCGTCAGAAGTTCGAAGATGTGCTGTCGTGGATCCGTGATAGATGTGCCTCGTAACAAACGGCTCTGCTGCTGAAGGCCCAATTCAACGATGCGTTCCTGGTGAAGTTATTTATTTTTGCCATCAACTTGGGCGGCGGGTTGCGGCACCTTGATAGGAATTTCTGGAGCAGAAGCGTGCAGTGCTTGCCATCACCTAAAGGCGGCGACGATTGGGACCCAATGACCATTCGGCCTATTATTACGCAGTACAATGCGCACCATTTTTTTGAGATCTGGATTTCTAAGGGCATATGAAAATAAATATTGGCTGGTAACTGCACAATTTGAAACGCACCTTCTTTCCAAGTGGCAATACCTCACTTTATCACTCCTTCCAAATCACAACGAATTTTGTATGGTTCAAATCTGTTTTTATAGTTCTTGTTCAATTTTGTAATAAAGTCGTTTTCTGAAAAAGAATGCATTACTTTCAGTTATTGGAAATGCATCATTCACATGACTTATCACAAGACATCAAATTTTCAAAAAATTTGGCTACAAAACTAAGACGTTTTACTCTTTGATCAGATGCTACAAAATATCACAAGTTTTCACTACATACAGGGTGGGTCAATAAAAAGTAAGCCAACTTCATAAAAATCATAAAAAATTTATTTGTTAATTTATGGAATTTAATGACGTAATCTTTCAAAATGGTGTTCACTGAAAAAGAAAGAAATGCGATAAGCTTTTTTGTGTAAAACGAAAAATTACAGTACTAGGCAATTTTGGAAACTGTTTCCAGAGAAAGGTGCTAACTTTGAAAACAAATTGAAATTGGGACTTTTTTTGTATCATATTTAAGTACACATGTACAAATTTTCAATAAATTCCATTAGCAAATCACCATTTTATTGTTTTTATAAGTTGGCTTACTTTTTATTGGCCCACTCTGCAGTTGTTTCGTGAGATTAAGAACATCGAGTGCATTATAGTATTACAAACTTATAGTAAGAAGTGAGTGGAACTTGCATTTAAACCAGGTATAAAACCTCAGTCATGCAATACTTACCAAAAGTTCATTATTCAGTCTGAAGCAGTCATTGAATTGTGCAATATTTCTGCTTTAAAGAAAACTAAACTCAAAGTTTCAGCAAGAATAAAGCTCCAGAAATGTTGGCGAAAAACAATACATCTTCTTCACGTATTTATTGGTAATCACTTTGAAGATATGGAACTTTCATGAATTCATGAAACTGTTTAACATTGAAAATGAATACAGAGAAGGGAATTTCACTCCTTTTAAAAGAGTAAATGAAAGAATAAAAATAATATTGAACAAAAAAGAAATTAATTTATCGATAAATTTAAATGCAGTGTTTAAACATTTGCATTAAGAAACGTACTGTATTTCTGTATTAACAAATAAATATATTTGCAAAATTTATTTTCCCAAGAAAGAGAATGTTCTTTAAACAGCTGCTTTTGTTTTAAAATAACCACACAAAAATATAGTAAAGAGAATTTAAAAATCATTTAGAGCATTGCAATACGAGAGACTACCAGTTATCAAACTATATAAGGATATGCAGTTTTTTGAGTAAACCCAAAATAAACTGGAAAAAAAACCATCAATAAATGTTTGAAAAACACTGTCTGAAAACAACAATTGTTTCCATACAATAATATTGCACTTCATTTAGTTTTTGTTCAAATAAGTTATAAAATGAAACAATTAAGAAAATGCAAATTATTCCATAAGTTAAAATAAATTTTGCAAATATATTAATTTCTAAAAATAAGACAACCTTTTCTCTACATGTACAATTTCCAAAAAGAGAATAGTTTGTGAAAGTACAGTAGACCATCCTTATACCGCAGATTCTGATATAACGCGGTCAAATATATCTACAACATGGCCCAAAATCCTAGTTGTAGCAAAAGCCCACTGTACCACCAGAATTTGAAATTAAAATTTCAAAAGTTTGGTATATGATAAAAGAAAAATGGGAGCATGACATAGACCTGTACCATGCCGTAAACTCACCCTGTAAGCTTATCTTATGGTAAATCCACCATTAATAACACTGAGACGAAGAAAATTTCTTGCAACAAGCAGTCCGGCATCAGTCACAAGCATGTTAACTGTCTGAGCGTGCTAAACATGCGATCTTCAGATATCAGAAGTGTCCGAATCCTCCTGCAAGACAGCAGCACACCAACATGGTGGGTAAAAATTCAACTTAAAAATGAAATCAGAAATAATTACAGTCAAAGCTCTTCATTCGCGAGAGCTACGTTACCTAAATGTGCCACGGATATGGGATGGAAAAATGTATGGGGTTTTATGAAAAAAAAATTATAACAACAATGTACATCGTTTTTTTTTAAGAAAATAAAACTTAGTTATAATCAGACTTAGGGAGTGGTGTAAATAATTGCCATTTTTCCATGTTTCGCCCCTGTTAAACTGTATTTTATTTATTATATACATTGATTTTTTGCCCTAGCATGGTCAAATTTCCTTTTTAAAAATACTTTCCATAAAAAATCAATTTTTTATTTTGTGGCTTCATTCGAATTTTCGGTGTTAAGCATTTCCTTAAAAAAAATTACAATATCGGTTATCTCGGATCAGTGAATATTGAAATACTGAATTACGGATACGGAAACCGTGAATAAGGAGCTTTGACTGTATTTTACATAAAACAACCTGAGGATAATTACTTATACTAAGGAAAATTAGCAAAGTTTTTTTTTATCATTTGGGGTTGTCCATTTATCACAGAGACCTAAAGCTACGTATCCACCAAAAGAAAAATAAACATAAACATCAAACATACACAAAAAACACTAAAACAATGTTTTCAGCATGTTTTTCAAAACATGTGTGGCAAATTCCATTGATCCGGACCGCCTCTCGAGCGATCGCTACGACACATCAAAAAACGTCAAAATGTGAGGGAAAAACATTGGTTTTCCCCACATTGTTCGCAAACACTTCTGGACACATCTATGTTTTTAAGTGTATGTTTTTTGTGTGGTAAGTTTCTTTTGGTGGATACCTCTACCTTTAGAAATAACTATACAAAATACTTATTCTTTCTAAATCAAATAATTTGTTTCGCTAAAAGTAAAGGTTAGCAAAGGATAATTGTTTTTTTCATTTGTTGGAAAAAAAATGTTTCCATACGGGTTCTAAATAACTCTTATAATGACTTTTAACAATCGATGTATCATCTTGTGTAAAACGTTTACAAATGGATATTCTTTCGTTGCTTAAAAGTTGTCAAAATAAAGCAGTTTGTTGAAAAATAACGCGTCAAAGAGATGAAATATAAAACATTGGTTAATGATATCAAAACTGCAGTAGGGAAATCAGTCAATGATGTCAGCAAATGGGTGAGCAAGGTTTGGGAACTACAAAAATTGTATTAGAAAAGAATAATAAATGGACGACCCCAGTTATACCAAGAATTTCTAAACATTTACAGAGGTGACAAATAGTTATCAAAGTGCAAGGTGTTATTAAGAGCGACAGTAGAAGAAGAACGGAAGATGATAAAATGGATGGTAGAATACATTTCTATTCAGGTTTTCATTAAAAAGTTCTCTTTGATAATCTAGAACTAAAAATCAAACTTGTAATATGCACCAAATCAATGAGATTGATCAAACCTGACAGAAGAATAAGTATATGAGTAGACAGTAATTTGAAACAGCCTCGTTTATTTACAGAATTTGCCTTTGGTGAACATTTTAAAAGATCAAATACCATTGAAAAACAAAACACTCAACAAAAGTTTATTTTTGAAAATCTTTAAAGCAACAGCAACTCTGCCATTATTGTCAGCACTTTGATCGGACTAAAGTATATTGATGACCATTTAATAATTTCCAAAACTAGTCTGGCAATAATAAAAAGCAATGTAAACTTTTTATTTCGACTGTTTCTAAAGTAAACTTATTTGGAATCAGGATACTACCAGCAGTTTATCCTTTATCAGAAACAACTATTCTAAAATTTAATTAACTGCATTTCAAGATTAATCGGCCAATAGTCGTAGACTATAGGACCCGTACCACCTGTACCACAGTTGGTCAAAAAACTGAAGCTCAATCTTGATCTCTTCTAAGCTGCATCTCAAGCTTAAGCTAAAGCTTGAGATGACACTCTACCACAGTTGCCGAGTCTCACATTTGGCTATCTTGAGCTCGCCTTGGCAATTTTTCTGAGCAGCTTGGTCTCAACCTCATGCGACTTGAGCAACTGTGGTACAGGGGTAAAACTCAGCATTAAAATGTAAATTCATCTAGCCTACTGATATTTTCGGTTTCTTATACACCCATACCTCGCTTTTCGGCCTAGATACGTTCCAGAAAAGTTCGCCGTAAAGCGGAAAGCCATATAACGAATTAATTCTTTCTGCATTGTGATTTTAATTTTTTCCCCTTCTTATACGAAGTGAAACCCATAAGTTGTTTTATTGTTAGCCAAATCCGACCTTGTTTGTGCAAATTGGGGTAATTTATCACATTTTTTGGCCACTTTCCTTAACTACAGCATTTGCTTAACCATTATGAACCGTTGTGAACCATAAATCGAGGTATAGGTGTAGTTTTAAGTTAGGAGCAGGATTATTGGAATAATTTTCAGTTCATTTTTTTTGGATTTTGTGCTTTTGTATGTTCTGTTCTTAATCAAAATCGTTCTTGCATGTTTATGAAAGGAGCTTATGGAGATTTCGTCACCAGCAGTCTCATTCGAGGCTTGTTTTTAAAATAAAGGGCCGTTCTATTATATAAAAAAAAAAGAATCCAAGATTAACATTCATAAGTCATTCGTTCAACTTTTGGTTAAACTTAATCCCATAAACCCCAGTTGGTGGGAATATTTTGTTACCACACTCATCGTCACTCACTCCCACGTAACAACAACTATTATTTTGTCTGCTAAAGATAATGTGAATGCACAATCTTGCTACCAAGTTTTAATCTGTGGTAATTTCAAAACGTCCTTACTTAAAAAAAACGTCTCATACAATAATCATCGCCGATACATTTAATAAAGCTCCAATCTGTCAAAAAATTAACTTCTGTAATATCTGGCATTTAACAATTCTCAGCTACCTGAACATCTGTTAGTTTTGTCCAAATAAAACAATAACTTTTCTCTAATAATAAAAATAATTAAAACAAAGTGTCTTCGACCATGGGCATATTAAAATCTGCAATACCGACGATTCACTCTTGCTGATTTGATTATGGAAATGCACTAGTGGGAACAAAATAGATTCATAGTTCCTGACTTTGGCTTCATGAGTTACAGAAAACGCAAAACAACCCTCGACAAAAATAATGCTAGTTACTTGAACAATCAGGAGTGCTCTTACATGATGAAAAAAGAGGAAGAGTGGCCAGTTGGTCAAGCACATGATGAAAAAAGAGGAAGGGTGGCCAGTTGGTCAAGCTGAGTACGAGGTCGATCCCCGTCTAGCTGTTCCACGGCATTATTTTTTCTCGCGGTTCTTTGACTTCCCTCGCTTGCCAACTTCCTTCCCCTTGGACAAAAACGAAATAAAAAAAAAGTATAAAAGTCTTCAACAAGCTATGAAAATGGAGGCTCCGTAAGTAAAGCAATGGTTAGTCATATGCTGGGATGCAAACAAAATTCAGACAAAAAAATATTGCTCTTGGGGAAATTAGGATTGAGACTAAGAATAATTATTGATAGTCTTCACTAGATAGTCTTCGCTAGTGGGGCACTCGGCAATAATGGCTTGTTTTTTAAGCTAATATGCTAAAGAAGAAGCACCAGTACGATACTTAACAGTTACACGTATTATTCATGTCCCATAAAATTGCTATATATAATCAATGTTTGATGATATCTTAACATGGTAGATTAGCGTAGCTATTGTTAGTGAGATTATTAACATTTTTAACATCTAATTGCATGGAATTCGTAAAACAACCATTAATCATCAAAAATGTCCTGACTTGCTGGAAACAAGAAAACTACCTGAAGAGAAGCTGAAAGCTGACAATACTAGCAGTATATTTGCACAAAACTTATAGTAGAAATAATTCAGTAGTTTACCAACAGAAAAGAAGAAAATAAGGGTGGGGCTAAATTATTCTGGCATGTGCATGGAAACGTTTGAACTGGAATGTGAAACAACATCTCCAGAATTTCATGATAAAAGTTGACACAATAAAGTTACCAACCCAACATGTACGCCTATGTCAACTTTTCAGCCCCAGTAGGGTGTAGTTGAAATTAGGGATGTAAAAGTAAAATGGTCTCAACGAAAGCAGTCACAAAATAAAACATTTGGAACTATTCTGAACATTTTAAAGGTCGTTTAGGAAACATTTTCAGTACTGCTAAAATGTTCGCAATCAATTTAATTAGCATGCCACACCATAAACTAAAGTTGGACCAATTGAGAAATTTATTCAGTTTGCAAAGTGGCAATCGCTGTAAATATTGTACTATTAACAACAGATGAAAAATAAATTACTGTAAATTTCAAAGAAAACCTACTGAAACCTATGCTGTTATGGTTTTTGTTATATTAGCCTTGACGATGAAAAAACCACCAATATTCCAACAGTTGAACATAACAAATGACGAATAGAACTAAAAAATCTCGGTTGTCAAGAAAAAATGTTTAGTTGCAAAATATGACCAACAACCACTAGTTTCAACCCCGTTTTAAATAGCGTAAAATGAGGATACTTTGCGACAATGCTGATAACTTTGAGCCAATTATTGTTTTTCCCAGTAGGAATGTCTTAGACGGGTTTCAATAATGCTTTTTCAGCATGTTTTGGAGAGAAACACTCTTCGATCATATTCTGGTGATTTCTCAAAATTCTAAATAAAATATATTCTAATTCAATAAAGGTATTTACGGTATAAGACTTAAAACTGCTATCAGTTAGGCAAAATTTGATGGGAATTTCCCTGCACCTGTTAATAGGACAGTAAAAATAATGCAATATTCTGAAAGAGAAGGATTTATTCCGTTTGACCTGGTCAGTTTCGGGTCGTAACATTTTTTGAAATTTTAAAAAATACCAAAAACTGGCCCAAAGTATCCACATTTTATGGTACCGTTTTATTTGCTGTTACTGACATACTGCTGCTAATTATACAGACAAATAAGGTTTTACGTCCAATTTGTCAAGTCAAAATTGTGATTGTGTCAATGATCAATGACGTAAATACCTGTAGTTAGGTTAACTGCAGCACGTTTAAGTACCAGTAAAATTAGTAAAGGCTGCTCAGCACCTGAAGCATTTGGCGAGCGCCAAATATTTTCCATTTTGCAGTCTTTTTCTGAGCACCAACGTTTTACGGGAACGACGAATATTGAAACGTAATCATGATTAAACTTGTGCTCGCCATAAATATAATTAAAAATTTTCAGCGCAAAAATTCTATCATAGCAACGGATTAGTGAGTTAATTTTATTAAGGCCTGGTTTCATTGAAATTAATAGCATCTTTTACTTTTAAACCACTTGGCGAATATGTGTACAGAGTGCAACATTTTCTGACAAAGTAAACATTCGCCCGCTTTGTCTCGGGACAGGACACTGAATCCTGATGGGAAAGGGCGAGCTCCTAACCAAGTACGCAAGCAATCAGCCCACACTACATACTAGGAAATCGGTGAGCGGTCACTCGGGGATCGCCGAATGGTGCTGTCTTTATGTATCATATCGTTCAACTGTACCGACTATAAGTATTTGTATTTGACTCTAATCAAGGTATAGGTAGTAGTAAATTTGTTAGAATGCATTCAAGCATATTTCAAAAAATTTAAAGCTCATCTTTACATTTTCAAGGACCCCACCCACAACCAATTACTTTCAATTTTTTTTACCAAAGGGTGTGCAACATTTGTTTTTTTATCGTATAGTTTAGAGTAATGGAAATTTACCAACACAGTTAGGAAATTTCAGCATAAACAGGGCCAATGTGAAAACTTCAGTTTGATGATTCTTTACTAATCTGACCGACTTGGGTTTTGCTACAGCAGGGAGCCGTGCAAGATGGCACAAAGTTAGTTTTGCTAGCAGCAGTGGGCAAGGATAACTGATCACACATAAATGGTTGTTGGCAATTAACGAGTAAGGTGATTCATACGTAAAAGAGTAGCATTTCTTATCATAGTTTTGTCTTAAGAAATGTCCAAACCAATCAACCTCAAAGTTTGATCATGTTATGTGACCTTGTTATATGAAACCAGTGTGCATATAATCATGGATAACTTGAGCTAAGAACACAACTTAAAATCCAAAGAGTATAAAACTCAACTCAACCACGACTCAGTTACTCAGAGCCCAAGAGACAACTTCCGGAGTGGATAGCAATCTCAAGCCAAGATTAAATTTGTAATGTGGCCATAACAATGTATTTCAGAGGTTTAAAAACCAAAGTAGAAGCCACAAATATTGATAAAACAATTATATTCGGAATGAAAGTCAAACAGGCAAGTGTGAGTGTGTGATAATGTGCCAGGATGAACCATGCCTGATTTCCAAAACATTAGAACATGCAGGAACAAGAGCAAGAGACAAATGAATTAAGCGGGTGAGGGCAGAGGACCTAATCGCTCCCAACATCCATGTCCACAGCCTGAAGGTTAGAATCATCTTGACTGACCTGAGAAGAACTACGGGCAGTATCAGCCGAGGGTCGAGGAGGGCCATCGTCGCTGTCGTAGCCTTTCTCTTCTTCGTCGTAATCCCGCGTGATTTTTGCCTCCTTCAGCTTGTCGCCGTCCCGGTCAACCTCTTTGTCCCGGTGCCTCTTTTTGCGATCATGGTCTCGATCCCTCTCCTTTTCCTTCTCCCGGTCTCGATCTTTCCTGTCTCTATCTCGACTGCGATCCCGTTCCTTCTTCTTTTCTTTCTTATGTCTGGAAAAGCGATACAAACAATTTCACTTTTGTCACGGACAAGGTCTGGAGGCAACATGCAGCCACATATTAATTTGTTATTATACACTTTATTTTGTAATTATCAAATTTTCTTAAAAATTTACACCGCCATTTTCAAGCGTGTTATATTATCAAATAAGAATATATATAACCCTAACAAGAATATTGTCCTAGCTTTCACCGAATTCTTTAGAACAGCTAGATTGCAACGCTTGTGTGAATAGCCATTCAACTTACTTTGATGAAGAATGCTTCGGCGACCTGGACCGAGATCGAGTCTTCGACTTGCGCTTAGGTGTACGTGATCGTTTTTTCGGCGTTCGAGAACGTCTGGTTAGTGAACGTGAACGTCTCCTAGGAGGCGTACGAGACCGTCGCCTGCTCGGGGACCTAGACTTGCGGGCACGGACAGGCGGTGATCGCCCCTTGCGTCTGCTAGGAGAACGAGAAACCTTGGTCCGAACTGGCGAACGCGAAGATTTTCGTCTGGTGGAGCGAGAACGTGAGCGAGAGCGAGACTTGCGTTTAGCAGGTGCTGGCGACTTGGACTTCTTCCTAGAACTGGTAGGGCTAGGTGATGGCTTCTTCGGCGATTTTGAAGTGCGCTTTTCATCGCTTGACTTCTCTATGCTAATGAACAATGGAGCAAATGACAAAGATTAGTTTCCTCGAATAGCAACAATCAGCACAACTGATTCTAGCCCTTTCATAATTATGTGACAACTAAAAATATTTGAATGCTCCCAGATTTATTTAAGCTTGTTTGTTGATCTTAAGATAAATTGTCCATGAGACAAGGATTTTGTCCATCTTTGAAACATAACAGGTGCAAGTATTGGTGATACTTTACATCACCTATACCGTTTGCTAAAGAAAAGCATGAGCACATGCTCTTATTCCTAACAGCCTGTGTGATAAAATTGAAAGCATATTATATGAAAGATAACCACCTTTCCCGCTCGGTCTTCACATGTACACGAGCTTCATCACTGCTTTCGGTTTCCGGAGGCTCTAGTTTGACAACTGTTGCATCTTGATCCGTTCCTGCAGCTTTGTCTTCCGCCTCCTGTTCTATCGGCTTGCTGTAGTCATGTTCGCAAGTCAGCTCTTTACGGGTATCAGCAGGAGGAGCCATTTCCTTGCTAGACTTTTTGTCCCTGTCTTTCTCCTTTTCATTATCTTTCTCTTTCTCTTTATCCTTGTCTTTGTCCTTATCACGATTTCTTTCCTTGTCACGCTCTTTGTCTTTTTCTCGATCTTTGTCCTTGTCCCTATCTCTGTCCTTCTCCTTATCCCTTTCCTTGTCTTTTTCCTTATGACGAGACAACTTGCTGGAACTCTTTACCGGTGATTTGGACTTCCTTTTTGGAGTGGGGGACTTACTGCGCCTGGTTGCCTTGTGTCGGCTTGGCTTGTCCCTAGAAAATAAAATAAAATTGGCAAACTTTAATAAAATAACATGCATCATTCTGTGGTTATCACAGAAATTAACACTAATGAATACCAGTAGAATTATCACTTTCACTTTAAAAAACCCATAAGAACTTAAGAACAATAAACATCTACTTCACAAACGAATTACAAAATATATTTTTTTTATTTTTTTATATATTGACTTACTTGCTGCGGCTTCGTGAACGCTTACGTGGAGACTTTGACTTTCGTTTCTCGTCACGGCGTCTAAAAGTGAAATTAAATTTTTAAAAACAATGCAATCACACAAAGATGAACTACCAACTTTAATATCAGCAGAAAGATTACCTTGAGTGAGATCTTGAATGTCTCCCTCGTGACCTGGAACGCTTCTTTGGGCTACGAGAGTGCCGGCGTGAATGGGAACGTGATCTTTGATTGGAGCGTGATGAGCGCTTGCTAGAACGTGAACGGCTACGATGGCGGGAATGCGATCTGAAATTAAAGAAACGTTTTTTCCAATAATTAAGTGAAATCTTTTACAGAGTAGCAATTATACACTTATGCATTAGTGCTCAAATATGCTTTCAGGAATGCATCAGTAACTACCTGGAACGCTTTCGGGAATGGGATCGAGAGCGCTTGCGAGATCTGGACCTTGAGCGACTTCTACTTTCTGCTTTCTCGGCCAATTCTAGAAATAGGAAAAGTGTTTGAACGGTTGAAGCATTAGAAAATATAACAGCATCGAGAATCAAAGAAAAACAATTGTAAATCAACCCTACAGCTTACACCCTTAAGCACCATAACATCCATCTTTCAAGAGATTCACTAGGTCAGAATATGCTGAACCTTGATAAATCTGCACTTTGATGCGATACTAATTAAACACTACAAATTTCTGCAGTAAAAAACAACTAATTGGTGTTATGAATATTTCTTTCAACATTACATCGAGTATGTGATGGATTTTCTCGTCGCAATCAACGGCTGGATTTACAACTGATTGATGTTGAAACTGTATTTAATCACGTTTTCATGAAGAGTACAGACCGAAGTTAAGAAAATAGATAATTTATAACATAAACCTAAGTAAGTTAACGATGAACACGACATAACATAAATACTGAAGCAAACAGACGCTCATGCTCACATTCGGAGTCAAGTGACCAAGCGTGTCCTCGACATTTGTGAGCACTATATACCCAAGAACTGGGCAACCCGCCAACAGCCTTCACATTCACCAAAATGCAATAACCCAAGAATGAGGCTTCCACGTATGCACCAAAAGAAACATTTAGAATCATGAAACATACACATGCTGCCTTGGTGTATCCAGAAGTGTTTGTGAAACATGTGTTGAAAAATGGTCATTTTCTGACACATTTCGAAGTTTCCTGGCGATCGCTCAAGACGTGGTCCGGATCAAACGAAAAAATACACATGTTCCGAAAAACATGCTGGAAGCTTTTGTTCAGTGTTTCTTGTGTATGTTTTGCGTGTTTGTGTATGTTTCCTCTGGTGCATACCGCCCTCTACACAAAATTGAACTCTTTACCTCTCAAGAATAATAATTTGTATGGTGCTCATAAAAACAATTATTAATGTGTAATATTTAGTTTCACCGGCCTTTTATCGAGTGTGAGGGTATAGGGCACCCCCTTACTCAAAATCGGCGACCCCGCCGATATACAATACATCACGAAGAACAAAAGGGTCCATCATAGTGGCCAATAAATAATCTGCCTCATATCATACGACAGTATTTCAAAAATGGCAAACCAACACCCTTTGGTGTTACTGGTTAGAAATTCCATGACCCAAGTGTCGATTGGGGACTTCCTCAAGTATTGCAAACATATCATGGTATCGCCGGTAAGTTACCCTTGGCTTTGCTAAAAACCAACAATGCCGGCAGAGTGTCGATTGGGGAAAGGGGCTTTACCCTAGGAGTGCACCAATGTTGTTATGTTGGGGAAATTGTTTTTCTAATGCCAGCGATAATTATCCCTAGCCTGACTCCCCTAAACAATGGTGCCAAAAGGTTCACTTTAAATACATTCAAATGTCCGCCAAACATCCTAAAACATTACAGTACTTCACAATCTTCATGTGGTGTGTCCGTGATGTTGTCCGGAGAATCCTTTTTGCTGGTCGACTGCACTATATGACTTTCTGTTTTAAACAGCGGTATGAATTCAGAAATGGTTAACACTGATCGATGCGGTAGTCGTTCCTCTCGGTTGTACTTTGTATAATCCACGGAGGGCGCAACTCCAGATGAAAGTAGCCGTTCAGTATTATCTCTAGCATGGAGTCTGCAAGCCTGACATATTCTCTCAACATATGGATGAAATTGACGTTGCACTATCGGTCGAACTCCATGTGAGATGATGTTAATGTTGTTCAACATCTGGAATGAAGCTTGGGTTGACACAGTGGCGGAAGTTCCGGGTCTATCATGATCCAAAGGTCCCTTTCCGTCGAAGAGTTTCGGCACCATTTGTGACATAATTTCTCGTCCCAATTGACTGCTGGATTCACAACAGATTGATGTTGAAACTGTGTATTTAATCAGAAAGTGATTAATTAACGTGGCTCCATGAGACGAAAGCTCATCTCTCCACGTGGAGAAGGTTGTTGGTGGAGTAATGTTGCAGAAAGTTGGGCTGTTGTGTATATGCTAGCGATGCGGTAAACCAGCCAAATGACTGGTAGGTTATTATTTATGTTAGAGAGTAAGTAAGATAATAGTTCCAATGATGTGAAGGTGGGTACGGGTGGTGATTGCGCCTTGGTCAAGGAGATGATGCCAATTGCGCGGTCTGATTTCACATAGGGGGCATGGATTGTGCTGGGCAATATGGATATATCCGTTTTTAGAGTAGTCGTTATAAGGGTTAATGCGCAATTGTAAAGAGAATGTTGTGGTGTAGCTGGTGTGGTACAGAATTAAGGTTTTTGTGTGGACATGCTGATGCTGTGATTCTATCCATGATGGAGGTGTGAAAACATGGCACAGACCGCCACCGATGTGTAATTTGATAGAAGGTCTGGATGGTTGGTGTTTGTGGGAGTTGTAGTTGGTTTATAAAATTTCTTAGAAGGCTATATATAGATATTGGGGGGCGGTTGAGCCAAGTGAGAAAAAGCCTATTGGAGAGTGGGCGGTATTGTTGGGGTGTTTTTGCAGCCGCCTTCCAAAGGCGAGGGAAAGAAGGGTTATATTTGTGGGGACTGCTCTCGTTTTGTTATATATTAAATATGTTGGGGCTGTGGGACCAATTTAAGCACCCTTAGCATGAATCGTTCCTGAAAAACGTCCAAGGTGTAAGGGATTATTTATTTCCACAGGGTGGCACTACATGTGATTAATGGTGACAGTATACAGGGGATGTTGTGATGAAGAGTACAGGTCGAAATTAACTAGATAATTGATCACACAAACTAAAGTAAGTTAAAGATGAACGCAATATAACAAATACCGAAGCAAATGGATGCATGTGCTCACTCGAGTGACGGAATGTGTCCTCAACATTTGTGAACTCTATTTATACTCAAGAACTGGGCAACCCGCCAAAAGCCTTCCCATTCCTCGAAGTGCAATATCTCAAGAATGAGTCTTCCACATTACACAAAATTGAACGCTGACCTCTCAAGAATAATAGTTTGATTGGCGCTCATTAAAACGATTATTATTGTGTAATATTTATAGTGATATTTTAACGCGCGTGCGGGTCGCACGTATCTCTCAGTTGAAAAGTTATTTATGTTTTTCCTAGGACAATGCTCAAAAGAACAAAAGCTCACACAAACACAAACCTACCCATCTTGCCTAACCTAAACTAACCTTTTATGATTTTGAAATTACACAATGTACTTCTTTCCAGTCACCCCTTTTCATTATTATTCCAATGGTCATTAAGTTAAGGGCATATTCAATTGTTTCCCAACTTACACTCGGGCCAAAGGTGGGAATAACTTCTACTTTCATTTCTTTATGGCTATTGAATTTTCGCGAATTCTTGAGTCTTTTTTGATTATATCGCCGTATTGGCAGATCGATACATGGATTATGACTCAAAAACTTATTAAGCGGTAAAAATTACATTATAATTGTACTCTTGGGACCATAAGATTTGACATCTTATACGGGAAAACGTTATAGAAGGAAAAAGTTATCATCAACAAGGCATAATTTAATTGGATTTATATGGGACGGGCAAAAATTCCACTACATAAAGAGGAAAACGTCTTCTACTGCAAAGGCATAAAAATAAATATCCAGAATATTGGAAAAATATTTCCAGTTCTACGTTACCTGGTTCGATAGCCGCAGTTATCAGCGACTGTGCCTCCCGTACTCGCTTCATAGCCTCTTCGATTTCACGCTGCGCAGCTTCGTTGCTTTTTGCCTGTGGCTTGACAATTGCATTGTTCGAGTGATTTACTCTAAAATAACATGTAAACGGAGGTTTGTTGTAATAAACTGGCTTCTACACTAACAATACTGTACATATGCTTCACAACATATAATTACTTACTTTAGTGGCCTACCCCCAAATACAACGCCGTTGTATTGCAGTGCAGCTGCAACCGATGACTGATCAGTAAATTCGACAAAGGCAAAGCGTGTTGGTTGTGTTTCGTCGCCAGCCATTCGTACATATTTTACTTCTCCAACTTGGTTGAAAAAGTTAAGCAATTGCTCGGCAGTTATCTATTAGAATAGAGGGAATTAAATATGCAAAGTTTAAATATTAACATTGAAAGTGGAAAAAAAAAATATGTTAAATGCTCACAGTAGAATCCAAGTTGCCAGCATAAACAGTCCTCCTTATTTCCTCAATTTTTAAAGGATCCGTGTTGGCTGGCAATGGTGGATACTGTGGTAATCCTAGAGCTGTTAAACGCGGGTCGATTGTAGTTATCACTTGACTGGCTCCAAGTGTCTGAATCTGTTGAATCGGAAGAAGAATCTGTATAGCAGTTGTGTGTGCAAAAATTTGATAATTTAAAAAGTTTTGGGATTACAAACCTGATTAATCAAATTTGCTGGCATACTAGGTACTGGCTGGGAAATAATTCCAGAGACAGCCGCAGCTGCTGCTTGTGCGAGTGCTTTATCTTCATCAGGGATGCAAGCTATAAACAAGTGATAAAGACAAATAACTTGATTAATAAAATTACGAATTTAAGCATTACAATCACAAAATGCCCAAATGAAATCTGTTTTATTAGAAGTCTGTGCTCTCTTCAGCCACAGACATGAATTAATGATTTAAACAATGGATTTAGCAATTCTAAAATGAAGGACAGCACAACACCTGTTGCCAACACGATTTTGCGATTGATGGCAATATAAATCTAGAGTCAAAAAGTTCCGACACAAAGCTAATAATTTCGAAAGGCATGCTGACAAGCATGGGAGCTTTATAATTATAAGTCCGCCAGTCCCCCTTTTTAATAAAAAGGACTGGTCTACGTGAAAGAGATTGTACCATGTGCCCTGGCATGTTTAATTGATCGTTGTTAGATGTTAGTTTCGAATTTTCAAAATGACAATTTTCAAACAACGCGCAAACATTAAATTCTGCCACAGATTTGGCAAAAACCCCAACAGAAACATGTGAAATGCTTCATAAAGTTTATGGTGACAAGACAATGTCACAGAGGTCAATTTTCCGATGGCACAAAACGTTCAATACTCAAGATTCTTAGCATGATCAAGAAAGGAGTGGTCGGCCAAGTACCGCGCGGAACTTGGACATTGTGAAACTTCTTCATGACAATGCTCTCGCGCACAGATCATTTCTGGTGCAAGAATACCTAGCAAAGCAAGACACGGTGGCACTTCCTCAACCCCCCCTATTCTCCTGATTAGGCCCCATGTGATTTTTACCTGTTTCCAAAGATGAAAAAAATGTTAAAGGGCCGACGGTTTACTGATGAAAACGATGTTAATAAAAATTCGATGATTGCATTGAAAGAGGTTGCTAAAAATGGATTTCAAAAATGTTTTGAACAATTGTACAAACGCTGGCAGAGGTGTGTTGTTGCAGAAGGACAATTCTTTGAAAATAATAGTGCTTAAACAACATTTTGTGTGTTCAGTTTTCACTTATTGTGTCAGTGCCAGAACTTTTTGACTCTAGAAGTAGTTTGAAAGCCAGCATCTATTCAGAAATAAAGGCGCAATTAGCTTTACGTGGCCAAGCCCATCTCGCTAGTGGGCTACTGGGTGCTGAAGTGAGTAGAGTTTATTGTAAAAAATTTGTCCCCAACATTCCGTAATAAAACCTTAGTTTTCCAAAGGTTTTTCTTCCTATGTCCTCCTACAAAGCCTTTACCGCAGTATAGCAATTGTCCCTCAAACCTGCTTTAGCAATACGATTTTGAAGGTACACATAGGGCGTGATTGCCTGTACCCGACCCTCGTTCCAACTACCTGTATATGATATTTAGAAAATAATTTGAATTATGAGGACTTTTCATGCTGCTAAAATCATATTTTGATGGTGATGTAGTGAATCCCAAGGCATTCATATTTCCTAACTGCCATTATCATTATCAGCCATTTTACATTACCTGGGGGCCTCCATACCACTTATAATCATAATCCTTGATTTGTCCTCCCATAACCAATGCAAAAGCCCCTGCCAAAATTCCCACATTTATCAAGTAATGCTGGTAAGACTCAACATTATCCGATATTCTCTTCAAAACCTCCCTAAGTTTACCTGATAAACATTATCAAATGAAACAGTATCATTGCTAAGAAATTTGCATCATAGGAAAAAGTGTCTTAAATTAAAAGTTAATTCAATTTAAAAGGGCAATTAAGTATGTAAAACATAGCTAGATACTCACTTATTGAGGGGACAGCAAGTTTAAGATTATAAAAAACACAATTTTATAAGTTTACAGTTATCGCTAAAAAACAATTTCCAATTTGAACATTATAATGGTGTGGCAGTGCAATGTCATTGTCAAAATAAGTTAAATTTAAAAGATTCAGTGTATTTATGAATTGCAGGCACATTATTTCAGATTGAGAGGGCTTTAAAAAGTATAAAAGCATTAAGCAATTAAATTACACATAAAAACACCGGCAGCCTGTTTGTTTGTTGCTTAGCATCGCACTGCTACCGTGTTGAAAACAGGAATAGCTTATTAGAGGATTCTGGACAAAGTGGACACAAATTTTAGTTTTGGGGAGTGTCAACAAAATGTACGGAAAGCATGTGACAAGTATTCTAAAACACACTAAAACGGGAACTTGAAACGGGAAGTATTCAAACAAAAGATAAACTTCGATGGGCCCAACAACAAATTCATAACAATCAGTTTAGTTTCACAGACTCTTATTTAGTGATGAAGCTACGATTACAAATCACGGCCAAAAAATCTGCATAATATGCATTTATGGGCAGTGGACAATCTGCAATGGCTGCGTGAAGTAGAACTTCAACGCCCAGGAAGCATTAATATATGGTGAGGAATTCTAAATGGCAGAATTATTGGACCACATTTCATAGATGGCATGTTAAATAGTGTGAAGTATGCCTACTTTTTAAAAACCATTTTGTCTTATTTTCTTGACGACTAATACTTCAACAACGAATGAGTATGTGGCACGCACATGTGGCAAAAATGGTCTAAACAATGATTTGGGACCCTTATTCCTGCATAATTTGAAAGCAAGTTGATATTATTAAACTTGTATCTTGGTAACGTTTATGATTTACAGCTTATTTTAAAAGATATTGGACAGATCATGGTAATACTTAACGCTTTTGTAGCTTAAAAGTGTCAGAAATAATGCACTCAACCAAAGAAAATAATTTCAAAACTGCTTACGGGTGTTTTTTTGCACAATGTTTTGGGATGCAACTCGGCCAAAAAAATAAAACAAAATGGATTTTCCAAAGTAAAATAGCTTTACTAAACTACACCTATACCTCACTATGCGGCCTTTTGCTATAACGGCCTTTAAAGGTGTGTATCGACCAAAAGAAACATTAGAGAAACAAAACATACACAACAAACATATACATACAAACTTTGATGTGTCCAGAA